>BLKR01014959.1:0-143169 GCA_011170035.1 Teleogryllus occipitalis | reverse complement strand
ACGTTTTTTGTAACTTTTAACGTGACAGTTTTATATTAATTTTTAAAGAAATTTTATTCATGTAGTATACACCATACAAGTATTTTGGCATAACATTCACAACAATTTGTTTTATTTATTGATCAATCTTGTAGAGAAACAGAAGATCTATTCATAAACAAGACTTGAAACAATTTCACATAAGTAATCCCGTGGGTAGAAAATGGATTCAGAACAGTCAATTGAATGTAGAAACAATTTATAATCTACCCAGAAACACAATGATCCATCACGTGTTTTCAATGATGAGTATGTTCCCCAACGGCTGAATCCACTCTCATGTACAAGATCTCCTGAAACAATAAATATTATAATCAGTAATATTTTTTATTGCAATTAGTTATTGTCTTAAATTTTCTTTTTTCCAAGTAAAATATTTTTTGCTACATAACTATTTATATGTAATTTGACCACATTGAGAATTAAAAAGAATAATAAAATTGGTTTTAACAATGACATTTGATGTCTTAGTTAGCGCTTCGACTGTGTAATTCTAAGACTAAATATGCCTGTAACTATTGTACCGCAGATTCTCAGTCAACGATCCCCATCTCGATTAGGTTTTTACCCAGTTTCCTCGATCATTTGAGCAAATGATGAGGTGGCCTCTTGTTTCGCTTCTGGGCATAAATGTAGCTTCAATATCTGTGTCCATTTTTCAAAGTCAGTGAGGAATATAGATATCGTTCTCCATGATCTCGCGCTAGTAAGTAGATTCCTTCACTAAGGGCACGATAAGGGATAATAGCGAAAAATCTGTAGCTGATTCTCTTGACAATTGGTGCGATTTTTTTTATAAATTCTTGTGAAACTTGCTCGCTTCTACCTATGTTCATAATTCAATTTAATATGTATATGAGTTAGAGTGCAGATCCCAGAACTCAAGTGAAGGTGCGCAGATTGCATTTCCTGCCATGTGTTCTAATTTGGTCACAAAAATTTACATGAAATAATCTCGGTTATTTAAGGACACACATCAGAGTAGTGTTCTCCACGAGGCGCTCCTACTTGCGTCCTTCTACCCCATGATGCATCCCAATAACGTTGGCAGCAGTCTGTCTTTTAGTTCCTGCAAGAAGCTCCAAGGGTAGGGTAGTGTAAGCTTCCGCATCAAGTGTTAGCCTCGATGCTTTTCTCTTGTAGTGATAGTGACTGCCCATTTTTAAAGAATACCCAGGTTATAAGTGACTACGGCTTGTTTATTGATTTTTCGCCCTCGATTAACAGTTTGAATTGAAATGCACCGGTGTTAACTCGGTTTCGGTTATTGTACAGAGTTTAGCAAATAAATAATTGTATTAAAACAATATCTACTGATTTGTTCATTGGTACAATTCATTTGGGTTACAGAATATTGCTTACATTTCAATACCCTTCATGGAGAGAGACTTAAGACGGTTCACAGAAACCCCAAAGCAAAGGATATAGCCTAATAAGGCGGTGAAAAGTGCTCCTAAACCAAATCGATAATCGTGATGCTCATATTAAAGAGAACGCAAAATGACGGAAACTCACAAAAAATCAGCCTCCTAGGGTGATTTGTTGCAGAGATACGACGAGAAACGTGTTTTCCATGTTTTATTTTTTCTCAGCATCTATTGCGAGTATCATTGCAGAGACAGGGAAACATAGTTCAATTTGGAGTTCTTTTTGTGAACGAATTTTGACGCCAAATTCATATAGAAAAAATTAATGAATTTTTAAAATTCATTTTCGACGTGATAACGTTGGAGTACTGTCTCAACTTTTCCCCCTAAAATGGGTCTTTTAACATTCTATAGCATATTTTTTTTCA
This sequence comes from Teleogryllus occipitalis, assembly GCA_011170035.1. Taxonomy (NCBI): domain Eukaryota; kingdom Metazoa; phylum Arthropoda; class Insecta; order Orthoptera; family Gryllidae; genus Teleogryllus; species Teleogryllus occipitalis. Next base: position 141,335 of record BLKR01014959.1, on the reverse strand, counting down.
AATTTTTGAACAATGTGGACTGTAGTGAAAAATAATTAAAACTATTTTTTTAGTTTAAACAGATAAGTACTTTTTTAAGTATTACATGTTTTATTACAATTACCCTAGGATCGTGTTATATTTGGTGGATCACCGTTGAAAATTGTACATTTATGCCGCTTAAAAAATGTTTCTCAACGCTTCTTGCAGTCCATGTATCATGGCGGCCGACATCTGGTCTCGCTTCTCACACGAAGTGGTCACATGGTTCGTGACGAAAACTGGTCCTTTGCAGAACTTTGCAGAACTAGCAAAAATCTGTGCACCGGAAGAGCCCACCCATCTCTTTCCACAATAGGAATATCGGGGGGTGGGAAACGACATTGTCAACGTGCGAAGAGAAGTGGCACTGTCGGATGCTGCTCCCACATAGCTGCAAGCATTTAAACACACATTTGGCACAGTTGGCTAATTACGCGCACATTTGGCTAGGTACTAGGCGAAAATTGTTAAACAATTATTTTTAAATAGAAATGTTAAAAAACAGAAATTTTCAATAGACTGTTCATAAAATAATTCGATATACCAGTTATTGAAGAAAGGGACAATGATTAACAGTCTATTATTGTCTAATTGTCAATGATTAATGAATCTACAACTAAGTAATTTGATTTATATTATAAACATAAATGATTAATATACATAAAACCAAGTTAATTTTATTTATATTAGAAACAATACATAAATCTAAAAACAAAAGGGGTTTCATAATTTTATCTGGATGATGTAAATACTTTCCACATAAAGCAAACATTTGTCAGCAAAAAGTTCCAAATCATTCTGGTAAGCAAGACCTTTCAATAATTTTAATATAAACTGTTTAAATATTGGTGAAACAAATTGTTCCATTTACATTTTGGAGCAAATTTCAAATGTTTAAACTGAAAAAATGGTTTTAATTATTTTTCACTACCGTTCGCATTGTTTAAAAACCTGACAGCAATATATGTTATAGAATGTTATAACAACCATTTTAGGGGGAGAAATTGAGACAGTACTCCAACGTTATCAAGTTGAAAATTAATTTTAAAAAAGTATTTATTTTTTCTATATGAATTTTGCGTCAAATTTCATTCACAAAAAAAAAACTTTAAATTAAACTATGTTTCTCCGTCTCTGCGATTTGTTTCAGCTTGATACACGCAATAGATGCTAAGAAAAAATGAAACATGGAAAACACGTTTCTCGTCGTATCTCTGCAACAGATTGCCCTTGAAGGCTGATTTCTTGTGAATTTACGTCATTTTGTATTGTTTCATATGGTTACCTCGATTATCGATTTGGTTTGGGGGCACTTTTCACCGCCTTATTCGGCTATACCCTTTGAAGGCAGGGAGGAAATGTGAGAAAAATGATTTGATAATGTAGGTAGTAGTTTAAGGTGAACTGTTTATAAGCAATTACATATTAATTATTTACGTTTGTGATTTTGTTTAAGATTTTTGAGATCCATAATAAATATACAAACTTATCGATCTTGACTATTCCTTTTCCGTTGAGAAGTATACACTTCTGACATTTCGATTCCCAACACTGTTAATGACTAAATAGTATTTGGTATGCTGTACGAAATACTCTAATAAATATAATATAATCTCACACCGATATTATTTTCACACAATTTTAAAATGTGTGTTTATAGTAAAGTTTCTGAACTTATTTGGTGAAAATAACTTTTTAATTTTTCTTGTGATAAATCTATAGTTGGTACAAACAATTTGCTCTGGTATTTCATACGTTATTGTTAGTCACAAATATCCTGTTTCGTTAGAAAAAATTGCATATTTTTATAACTATTTTGTATTAAAAATGTGTACAATTTTGTCAATTTTCAAATAATTAAACATTGTGTATGTGCTTAAGAACAATTTAATGCATCTAAAGCTTGTTTAATTTTGTCTGTGGAAGCAATGGGAGTACCGAGGAAATGTCAAGGAAATAGCAAGGTGTCAATTTTGATATTTGAATATCATCGTCTATGTCAATTACCTCGTCTTTATGATAAAGCTTATGAATTGATTTCATACACTATGCATTTAAAAGTTTTAGGAATGAATAAAAACGTCGATAAATTTCAATATACGTACCTAAAACTGTAACAAGTTCCCCTGTGCGCACTCCAAAGTATATTCTTTTCCAAAATACGCTTTCGTCCCCCATTCCCTTATTTTGCAGCATGTCGACTATAGCGTTCATTTCTTCTTCCGATTCCACCGAAGCTAGGTGAGAATTTTCAGTTTCACACATCCTTTCTGCAAAGTTCCAGGAACGACCACTATTGTAAGAAAACCCTCCCAATTGGTAGTAACTATTATTCCAGCCAGGGGCCGCTTCGAACCCCTTAGGTAGGTCATTCCCTCTTGGATTCCACGGCAAGGGCGTAGAAGAACCAGACAGCGGAGAGTCGGTGGATGGACGTAACAATGACTCGCACTCGCAGATGAACGACCTCTTGTCTGCACATGAGGCAACCATGAGGAACCCATCGCTGTCCATTTGGCCGCAAGCCGGAGCATTGGGATCCCCTCGCACCCAACGCTCGTGCCATGTGAACTCAAGCGTCTCTCCTGTGGGATAAAACATAAGTGGAAATTAAAAGGATCTGGACTTTTGGCATAAGTTGTTCGTGTGCGTGGTTTGTCACACTTCTGCGAGGACATTTGTATACGCACAACATTTACCAAAAACCGAAATTGGGCATCAATTGCCCAACTCTCCTTCCTGCTATGTCAGAGCCAACCTGAATACTACAAACTACAGCAACAATTGCTCTTTGCTTGTATTGTAGACGTGGATCCCTTGTAAGATTTTGTAGAAAACCGGTCACCGCATAATTTAAATTTAAATTGGAAACTGGAACATGACCATGGAACGAGGAAGGTTGTAGCATAAATTATTCGACTCATGGATTGACTACCTCAGCGGTTGGGGAGGGAGAGGGGGAGGGGGCGTCTGAACTGTCTGTTGTACCCATCACAGCTAAGTAGTTATTTCTGTCAGCTGACTTCTTTCAGTTAAGACAGTTTTGGAAAAAATGTGCCGAAAAATAATGGAGATTTATGTTGAGGCCATGACTTCTACTGAATTTTGCACACCACCTATTAAGACGGCACATAAATGGTTTTCGGCGAGTTCCAAGTGTCTGCTCGCCGAATCCTTTACCCTATGGATGTGTTGCGTGCTCCACGCCAAGTGCAATCTTTCAGTGCTCACCCTATGCTCGGCGTGTCGCATCTTTGGTGCTCATCGAAGAAAATATTCAATAAACAAATCGGTTAATCAGTGTTTGGAGTGTAGTCACTCGGTACTCGGCGATTCCCTGGTGGCACCATTTTAAAAAATAACTACGACGTAGAATCATACAGCATACGATTAACCGATAAATTAAACTCAATTCCTGGATAGAAAATTGCATCTATCCAAAGGCTACAAAACCGTATTCGTTAAATACGGCGCTCTATGCACCAACCATGCACACTGACGAGCTGCACGTAGAAGCCGGCGTGCACGATGGTGGAGTTGTCGTGGAGGCGTAGGCCGAGCAGCGCGCGCACCACCCCCACCTCGTCCACGGAGTCGACCACCACCAAGTGCGCGCCTTCCCGCTCGCAGGTGTCCTTCGCGGCGTGCCAGCTCGCCGGACGCGAGTGCAGCTTGTAGAAGTTTCCTCCGCGAAGCAGCTTGTAGCCGGGTGGAGGTGAGGCTGAGGCATCCGGTGGTGCCTCCATGAAGACCTGGTCCGGTGTTTCCCTTGAAGGTGCTCCTATATCAAGGGAAAATAGTTAAGATTCTCTCCCCTCTGATTATCTCTCTTTTCCTGATACTCTTTCTCTCACTGTGTCTCTCTCCCTCTATTTCTATATACTTCTCTGATTATCTTTCTCTTGCTGATTTTCTCCCTCTCTGATTGGCTCTCCCTCTCTGATTCTCTCTTCTCTCCCCTCTCTGATTTCTCCCCCTCTCTCTCTGACTCTCTTATTCTCTCTATCTGAATATATCTCTCCTTATCTGATTATATCTCCCTCTGATTACCTCTTTCCTCCTCTCCCATTCCATCCTTTTCTCTCCCATTCAACCCATCTCATTTTATTACATCTGGTCATCTTATATTTCATTATCTTTCTCCTACCCTGCTTCAATACTTCTTCCCTCCAGACATCTCATATTTTTCGGTATTTTGCGATCTCCGATGGAGATGAAGATTACTTTCAAGATGATTTGGAATGGGGATCAGGAATGGAGCTACACCGTGAAATAGCTACCCTGCAAAGTAGTTTTATATTTGATAAAACTGCCCTTGTGGTACGTAGATTCGCACTCCGGCTTTCTAAATCCAAGATGTTAAAATGCGTTTGACGAGTGGGGGCATTTTCGAAGAAAGTAATTCTCAAGTGAGTTGTGAGGTGTAAAGTAATTTTTGCTAAATGTCCGACAAAATTAAAAATATTTGAAAATGTAACTCATAGCGAGGTCACACACTCTCTAAACCAGGGAATGATGCTAAGAAACTCCTAAATATGACTGCCCTGAGGACTTGATTCTATCGGTCCCTAGGTAGTAAAAAAGGTTGTGATCTGGGCTGTCCGGGTGACGCCGCGTCGAAGGCTGGGGCACCCCAGCCTTCGACGCGGCGTCACCCGGACAGCCCAGATCATGACTCTGGCCACGGAAGCCTACGATATCAGTAAAAAAGGTTGGTATCGTTTTGGCAAACATGCGATATCAAATTTAAAAATGCACCTTATACATACTAGAACACACTGAGAACAGGATTGAATTGAGAAAAAACTTGGCATAGCATAACTGAGATAAACACCTTATTCATTAAAACACACGAATTGAGAATAAACTTGATATATGCTGCATGCTGAAAGAGAAAGAGAACAGCAATAGCATTGACAGTACAGTTTATCTCAGCGTGGCACCAGACACGCCCTGATGTCCGACTCTCAAAGGCGACACTTCTGACTCGGGACGAGCATTGACACCAGCCTGGTGGGGCCGAGTTCACCCCGGGGTTAGCGCGAGTGACGTGCACTGTGCGAGCGACACATCGCGGGCGCAAAGCAGGCAAAGCAGTTGCTCACCAGAAAGCACAGAGCTTAACATTGGAGTCATTGTGACAGTCACCGGCTAACAATGCTCATGATTAGGCAACTATTGGCAACTTCATTATTACGAGAAGATTAGCAAGACTAGTATTATTTTTAGCATTACGTAATGGTGCATAGCACGCACGTGCATAGTTCAGATAATTGTATAACGAGAAGTTACGTTGTTTACAGACTAAACACTGCACTGTTCATTAGACGAAGGGGTGCGGAGAATGAACAATTGCACAACACTTGTGAATTACATTAAAACAGTTTATCACAGCTAATGAACGGCGGGCTTCGCTATAGGCCAATCTTCCACATAAGCCATAGGCGCTATAGCCCTATAAGCCATAAGCTATAAGCGCTATAGGCCAATCTTCCACTTGGAATGAAATACACCGTCGTTTAGGAAAACCTTCATACTTCGGTAGAGCGGATCACATGCATAAAATTAAGACAAGAAAGCAGAAAACGGATGTCGGGAAATTTTCATTTACAAACCGAACTATTGGAGACTGGAACAGTTTGCCTGCGACTATCTTAGAACCCTTTCCTCAAAGCTTGAGCAAGTTTAAAAATAAATTAGTTTTCTAGTTAATTATATATTAGGTTATAGGTATCAATGTTGTTTCCACTGTTAGATTAGTAGTATATCCTACAAAGTAAGTTGTTTAATTGATAGTACAAATATCAGTTGTAGTATTGTTATTATTACCTTTATTATTATTGTTATCATTTTATTATTATTCATGTAGTGCAGCGCAGTGCAGTGTTATGAAGTGAAACGGAGGGAAGGGAATGCGAAAGAAATGCGTCACAGTTAAGTGTTGTGCAGTGAAGTGAAGTGGAGTGAGGTTTGCGTAGTGATGTTATGTACTATTTATTATTATTTTCTTAATTAACTCCTTTTTTTGTAACTTTTTCTTAGTGAATGTAAGTTTAATGCATGTAAGGTTAAGATATTCTACCACCAAGTTAGTACACTTAATTGCAGAATTAACCATAAAATCTAAAAATTACATTTTAAAATTGTACTGTATGCACACATTTTAGAGATTATGGTGCGAAATTGGCACAAATATAAATCAGTGCGGGCGAGAGGTAGAATGCGTCTGATCTGTGCGGATATTACTGCACGTTTGATTAGTTCATACTTGAATATGCACCGAACTGTTAAAAGTAAGATCTTGAGACAATTGTTACGCACATGCACACATTATACATTTTAGTGTAAATAGTAGAAAATATAAACAGAGTGCGAGCGAGAGACATAGTGTGCTCTCTGTAAAGATTGGATCTCGACTGATCAGAGTTCGTTTCTGCAGCTGGAGACTTCGTAGCGACAGACTTCGTAGGTGCCGTAACACAGCCAACGAACGATCGGTCTATAGTTATTATAATTTGGAAGCGGTAAGCTGGAATAGTTTATATTTAAAAGGAAGATGAGTGAGTATGCAACAAAATAAACTTAAGAATTCTAGTGGGGTATGTGGCACTAATGTATTAGGCGCTCGAATTGCTTCACAGTTCTGCGAATTCTGAGGGTGCCGATGCAGGTCGTATAGATATTCGTGGGCCGAGGTTCGGGGACCCTCAGGCGAGTTGTATCGGTGCGGAGATTGTACAATCTTGCGAAACAACTGTGACTGAATCTTAATACTGTAAATGAATGATTAAACATGGGAATACAATTGGAGTTATACATCTGTAAAAATATAGGTTGCTTATACATTGCATTGCAAAAACATGCAGATAAAATTATAATTGTTAGGAGCTTTAGGAGCTTGCTCCGACACTACTTATTTTGGCATATATATACTTGGATTTCTGTAACTTGGCTGATGACAGCTGTTCAGCTGTTACGGTTTTGCCCAATCGGGAACTTAAACGTCCCCACAGTGACGTCACCATGATGACGTTTTAGCTCTCAATTGGATGACACCGTAACAGCTGATGAAATGTCACCGGCCAGGTAAAAAGAAACAAGTATAGTCAAGAACAGTAAAAAGCACGGCTATGAAAATGGGCTAAAAAGGTAAACAATTGGAAAAATACAGTTTGTCGTGGGAGTAAAAAGAAGAATAGGATACGACTACGATATCGGAGAGTATATCGTGCACTCTGAATTTTTACAATTGTAGTTGAGAGGTTGTTGAAAGTGTTTAATGTGTATCAAACTTTATAGTAACGGTATTCGTAAAGTTATTGAAATGCGAGAAAATATATTCATTCAATCTATTTAAGATTTAATTTATGAATGAAAATATACAGAAAGACAAGTAATGCATTAATTAAATAATTATTCCCAACAATAATATATTCATCGAAGATTGCAGTCATATCTAACTGATTTTTCATTCAATTTTCCAACCCTCTCATTCCCTTAACATCGCCAGCGTTACGAGACCTGCTGTGGTAAATCAATGCGTTATTCAGTGCCCCTGTAAATCTTGCTCCGACCAGTGCGAAAAGAGTGTGCGAGTATAATTTGTGTTAGAAAAGTGTTGATGACTTCATTGATACTATTGCTAATCATGTGTCAGAATTAATGAGGAATCAATGATATAATTGCTCTCCATGAGCTTGTAAATCGTTCAAACAACGCATTGTTCATTACTTTATTTTCAGATAAATGTAATTTTATAGTAAAAACGAAAAACGGGTATTGACATTTTTTTTATTTGTGTTGGGGTTTGATTTACATGAACACCTTTTTTATGGAACATACCTACAAATTGTACACCATTTACAATGAAATAATTATATGCGATGTCCAATTGCTAAACCAATACACCGTTTATAAATTTTATCGCAAACCATTACGAGATACATATAAAGTATCTTTTACATGTAATGAAAATCTTACCTGGAAATGTAATAGAGAGTTCGTCAATGCAACGTTCAACTTTATTCCCACCATCGATTAAATTGAATCGCCATGGGCAAGATGTGTTTCCTTTGGCGTTGGGTTGTATGCTGAGCGACGAAGCTTGTAAAGCCCAGGGGCCCTGCACCACCGCTAGAAGTAGCGCCACGACTTGCAGCCTTGTGCTGCAAGCACGAACTGCTGAGTTCGCCATTTCCTTCCCCACTGAGCAGGCCGGCCACTCAGTCGGCGGCCGCTGCCGCTGATCTTGCAGTGCCCAAGGCGAAGACAATTACGAGAACAAGTCCATAATCGCCGCTTTCATTGGATGGCGTTGGCGCGCTATGAGCTTAAATCTCATGCAGCCATTTGCTACTTGCTCGCGTGCGTATTGGTCATACTTCTCAGCAGGAAATGCTAATTATGTAGCGATATATTTAGAACTGAGTACATCCGCAACGTTTCTGAATAATTTCCTACTTGCTTGCATATTAATCGCTCGTACATTTCGTGACATCTTCTTTGAACCGGACATACGGATTATACAGAAAGTTGTCATGAGATGTGCTAATCCGCAACGTGTTATGAGAGTGATAAGAATGTATTACGTATCTAGTAGTGCACAATAATATTGTGTATTTGATAATTTATAAATACGATCTACTGTTCATATTTCTTTACTTTCTAATTTGAAAATTGGCTTTCCAAATTACAAATATACGCTAGAATTATTTTGTTTGTTGTCTAACATTAGAGTGAACTACTTGTACTCTCTTAGTCTAGCGAATTATTCTTTTTTTTTTTAAACTCCATAAAAGTTTTTCTGTAGCAAAATTTCAAGCATTATGATTATAAAATATGCTACATTTTCTCTATAAAGCGATAATATAATAGAAAAAATACGTTAACCCGTTAGAAGTTGTTTCTTTCAAGACTAAGATAGTCTAAAAACGATAATACTAACATGAAAAGAATTTACGTATGGTATTGTATTATTTATCTAAATAAGTTCAATAGATTAACTCCAATATTATATATTAAATTTTTAAGTTGTTTTTCTGACAAAATATAACAAAAAATCATTGCTTAAAAATATTAACATACACTTTAGGATAATAGAATATTATTTAGAAAGGGAGTTTCAATGTCATACCTTGCTTTTTGTGGTCTCCCAATTTATTGAATACACGCGTGGAAGGTTACTTCATGAAACCTCAAAAAAGGAAGAGTGGGTAGGTTTGGAACGCAAGTGGAATGTATACAAGCATTCACTTGAAGAAGGATGGCCTTTGGTTGTCCATATTCACCCTCTCGGATATTCTTACTTTTGATACCCTCTTCGTACAAGCAGTTGTTTAAAGCTGTAATTTTTAAATTTAGTTTTTTCATAGGTTCAAAATAATTTGTTAGTGGTGATTAAAAACCTGTCTAGTACACGAATTGATAGAGGTATGATATTATATTTATAATATAGATATCTATTAAGATGATCAACATAATAAAGTACTATGTGAAATATATTTAGAAAACTTCACAATTTCCACTTGTAGTGAATTGCTGTTTTGTAAGTATAAAAGAGTATTGGGACACGGCCGAAACCTCCATTAATGCGATAAGTGTAATTCAATCCTACATCACAAGTATTTATTTAATATTTTCCATATTTCTGATTGTCATATGTAGTACAGAACGCCAATAACTCGGAAAAATATTTCTAAAATGTTGGTAAAAGATGAACGTGAAATAAAATGAGATGTCCAACATGTTATTGATGATGGCGCGCATTAATTGGAGTTGTTGTTATATAAGTATTTCAAGTTATATAGGTATTTCAAACTATGAGCCCCCCTAGGCAGCTGCTTTATCTTCTTAAGCGACAGCAGCGGTTCAGAAGAACCAAAATGTATGGATATCTCTGATAATGAACTTTATGATGTAACCAATGTAGAGGATTTAGATGGAAATAACAGTGATCTAAAGGTGACGTTATATTGGATGAAATGATTAAAAGAAGTCAATATAATACTTTGTTGGCACCGTAGATGAAATAGAAAGTGTCGAAAATTTTGTAATTAAATTTCTGCATAGTGAACCTTGGACTGATTCTTGCAGTGTATCTGTCGGAGTTTTAAAGATCCCATTCCCTACGAAGAGTGACGGGACCCAGATAACAACTTTTTTTCCCTATTGGTATAAGGTTTGAAAGTTTTTATCACTTACTTTAGGTGTGACTCAATGCTCTTGCAATCTGTTCCAAATCTTCTATCCGTAGAAAATATAGGTGGTTTGCAATAGATTAAAAACAATGATTTATAAACATAAATAGTGGAGTTAAATAATAATTACTGTGAGAAGGGTAGGCAAAGGAAATATATTGTGGGGTATAGAAAAGTGATTGCTTACTTATTTTCTTTTAATTTTTAATATTTAAAAGTGTCCTTTCATGTTACCTACATATATTATGTAACATATTTAAAGAACATTTATCAATTCATTTCAAATTTTAATGAATTAAAAAGTAACGTATTGTTGTTTTTTGAAAAATTTTATACTTCTACAGACTTACTAAACCTCTTTCAGGCAACACACGTCCAAACAATTACTGAAAATATTTTCTCATAGCATCTTGATGAAATACCGTGGTAAAACAGAAAAACTCAAAAAACTGATTCTGAATCAGAGATATATTATTGATTATATTTTCGTGATTTAAATCTTTAGATATTTACATTTGGGAACCGTTAAAAAGGGAACCCAATATCATGCTTCTTATCTCATCGAATTCCGATATCAAACCAGTTAAATAGTTGTAATATGACAGTTTTGATCTGAAAACTAGATTGTGATTTTCATCCAAACAACTTCGAAAATTTGTGAAATCTTTCAAAACTTTTCCTCTTTATTTGTTTTGAAAAAATAATTCAGGTTTTAGTTTGTCATGAGTCACTTTGCTCGCAGATAAAAGGCAACAAGTTCCTTGTGTCTGCACGATCTCGTCCACATGGTGTAATATGGAAAAGAAACTTCACATCCACAGCCACACAAACATCTTTCACTGCCTTGCTTGTCCAACGGTTGTAGCCTGTTGATTCAACTGGTTCTCCTGTAAAAATAAACGATTAGTGAACTTTAGGAATGTTAATTTTTTACAATTTTCTTTTGTTTTATATATTTAAAATAATGAACTTGATTGAAACATAACACAGGTACTACTATTGATCTAAACTAATAATTTATATTTGCACTCTTTATATTGTTACTTTATCAATAGAAACGAGCTGTGTAGCTGAATTATTAAAGTATTTACACTTCTCATTTTTATCTTTATATTTTCCTAAATGTGATCAAGATTCGTGCAAATATTGTTATCGAGATTTTGAAGAAAATGTATACTTTTGGAGTCCCTGATTTCAGAGGTGGTATCAAAAGCGACCATCTCCCTGTCTGTCAATGTGCGTACAGGTCTTAAGAGATTTTCGAAAAATGTAATTTAGTTAGGATTTGCCTAAAAATCAAGATTCTACGAATTTCATGTAAATATAAAATGCTATATAAAATTATATAGAACATTGCGAAGATATTCTTAAAATCTTTGCGAAACATTACAATGCTAGATTAAAACTTTTTTTCTTATCCCGCCTCACATCTATTGCTGCAAGCGCTCCCAGATTAAGCAGCCATTTTGAACTTGTACATGGTTGACGCATTTCATGACATCCAATACTGTGGATGAGTCAGGATTGTAGGCTTTTATGAAAGGAAGAGAGTACCTTTTTCTGTTACTGTGGTTTCAGGAGCAGATAACAAATGGTAATGGTACAGCAATTGAATATTATGGCAAGCGCACGTCGAGTCATGTGAACAGAGGTGTAATATCATTGCATTTTTCTACGAAACTTAAAATTTTTGATTCCAGTACTGGTTTTATACCATACTCATACTCATACATCCAATCGCCTGAGTTTTGTTCTAAAGAGACACAAGATTGTTACATCACTCCAAAATATATACAAGAGTTGAGTCAAAAGTCATGACAACATCTTTTTAAGAATACGAGCACGGGTGGAAAATGTGCAATATTCACATGAAAGAACAAGGTATGATCTAAGAGCATGGATATTTAACGGCACATCAAAAGTATTTTTCTTATGTTTATGAAGGTATTTGAAATGCCAGTACTGGTTTTATGTTCTAAAGCATTTTAGCCTATACGAGTTCAAAATATTCCAAATGCATTACAAATCCATTCTAAAGCTCCAATTACGCACATACTCGATCACCGCATGTGCCACACCGGTCCGCATACTCATAGGTCGTCACGTGCGTTGCTGATCACTCGGTGCTACGCGTCCTAGCAGAAACCCATCTGCACACCTCGCGACTGTCCGTTATGGACGAGCGTTACTCCCAAGAGCTTCCACCAACTCTGTCACTCTTGGACATTTCTCACATGAATAACGGCTATCTTTGTGTTTGAACGCTGCTCGAAACGGGTTATATTCATCTCGCACGGCAGCAGTCAGACAACCGAGTCCACATTCCTCTGTACTAATAGACACATAGCCATGTGCTGTTATGGACACATTAGTACAGCATTTCTATCACGCGACAAGTGAAATTGTCTGATCCTAAAACAGTTCTTTAAAAACGTATTTGCCATGACTTCTGTCCCACCCCTCGAATTTCCGTATTTTTGCGCGGAAGCTTTATAAATGCGCAATTGCAAAAATTGCTTTTAAAAATCTCCTAATTGGGTGTGTGGAGTTGGTGTTTCAAGTGTGTTCACTGAAAGAGCTTGTGTCTTACCGGCGACGGTGAGCGGGGGCCCCGAGCGCACGCCCACGAAGACGAGGCGTTCGAAGAGGCGGCCCACGCGCTGGAAGTGGTCGATGAGCGCGTCCGCCTCCGCCGCCGCGTCCAGCACCAGCAGGTGCGCGCCCTCCTGCTCGCACTTCCACTGCGCGTGCTCCCACGTCGTGCGCTCCTCGTGCAGCTGCGCAGCGCCACGCCAGGGACAGAACTCAGGGGGAGCACAGGTGAGGAGCCCACGTGCAGCAGCGCAGCGTCACGCCAAGGAGGAATCTTTGGCGGAGCACAAGTGAGAAGCCCACATCCTGCGTTCCTCTTACAGCTGCGCAGCGTCAAGCCAAGGAGGAAGCACAAGGGAGAAGCCCACATCCTGCGCTCCTCTTACAGCTGCGCAGCGTCAAACCAAGGAGGAAGCACAAGGGAGAAGCCCACATCCTGCGCTCCTCTTACAGCTGCGCAGCGTCAAACCAAGGAGGAAGCACAAGGGAGAAGCCCACATCCTGCGCTCCTCGTGCAACTACGCAGCGTCAAACCGAGGAGGAAGCTCAGGGGAATCGCAAGGGAGAAGCCCACATCCTGCGCTTCTCGTGCAACTACGCAGCGTCAAACCGAGGAGGAAGCTCAGGGGAAGCGCAAGGGAGAAGCCCACATCCTGCGCTCCTCGTGCAACTACGCAGCGTCAAACCGAGGAGGAAGCTCAGGGGAAGCGCAAGGGAGAAGCCCACATCCTGCACTCCTCGTGCAACTACGCAGCGTCAAACCGAGGAGGAAGCTCAGGGGAAGCGCAAGGGAGAAGCCCACATCCTGCGCTCCTCGTGCAACTACGCAGCGTCAAACCGAGGAGGAAGCTCAGGGGAAGCGCAAGGGAGAAGCCCACATCCTGCACTCCTCGTGCAACTACGCAGCGTCAAACCGAGGAGGAAGCTCAGGGGAAGCGCAAGGGAGAAGCCCACATCCTGCGCTCCTCGTGCAACTACGCAGCGTCAAACCGAGGAGGAAGCTCAGGGGAAGCGCAAGGGAGAAGCCCACATCCTGCACTCCTCGTGCAACTACGCAGCGTCAAACCGAGGAGGAAGCTCAGGGGAAGCGCAAGGGAGAAGCCCACATCCTGCGCTCCTCGTGCAACTACGCAGCGTCAAACCGAGGAGAAAGCTCAGGGGAAGCGCAAGGGAGAAGCCCACATCCTGCACTCCTCGTGCAACTACGCAGCGTCAAACTGAGGAGGATGTTCAGGGGGAGCACAGGTGGGGAGCCCAAGCCGTGCAGTTGCGCAGCGTCACACCAAGGAGGAATCTTAGGCGGAGCACAAGTGAGAAGCCCACATCCTGCGCTCCTCTTACAGCTGCGCAGCGTCAAACCGAGGAGGAAGCTCAGGGGGAGCATAGGTGAGGAGCCCACGTCATGCGATCCTCGTGCAGCTGTGGAGCGTCGAACCCAAGAGGAAACTCAGGGGGAGCACAGGTGAAGAGCCCACACCGTGCCCTTCTCGCGCAGCTGCGCATCGTCAAGCCAAGGAGGAAGCTCAGGGCACGTTTCATCCACCGTTAATTTTCAATAAATTAAAAAATAGAAATTGTAATAGTAGTTATTCACGAAAGGAGTATTGTAAGGCACCTTCTTACCACGCGAGATTAAAGAACTATCAGATTCAGACGAAAGGCTACGTGTTGTAATAAGATATTAGGATACAATTATCGTACGTGTTATCTACTTATAAAAATTCCATTGAAATATAATTTCGTTGAAATCGACTATTTGTCCTGGGACTGGTGGCATACTGATGTTTATAGTAGTTAATAGGGGCTCGTGGAATAATTCTAATATTACTTACATTAAGACACCAATTATTATTAATAGCGGACCATGGATTATTACACATAATATTTGTTATCACGACACTGAGTCCTGTTTCGTAATGTGTGACTTCAGAAAATCAAAGTGGATGAAGAATAGTGCTCAAATTTTGAAAAACACTTAAATATGTAATAATTTTTGTTGACTTATCTGCCTAGCGCGCCTGTATGGACACACTTTACGATTCTCAATATATTTTTAATTTACCTAAAAATTTTGCAGGATTGCAATTAGAACTTCATGTTGTTTCCCATAACATTTTAACAGGTGTCAGCATGTACGTTTCAAAATTCTGAGAATAAATTTTTTTAATTGCTTTAAATTATGAAATGGTGTTAAGATTTTATTAAAATATTTCAAGCAGATCAAGATTAGCACATCTTAAATATATCAAATTTGCTAGACTTACAGTCTGTGAGAATCACCCCAAACTAGGATTTTAAATACAAAATTGTATTTTGAAACCTCGGTTTTCAGTTGTTTTAAGTACATTCCTTTAGGTTCAACTGGAAGAATAAATGTTAAAACGGTTCACGCTTAACTCATTAAAAATCATAACGAATGAATTAATTTTTCTGCTCGTTGCGCACGCTCATTTTTCTCGAACCCTTGCGCTCAAGAACATTGTTGGAGCTATGAGGTAGCATACCTTTGCAACTTTTCCGCCAAATTGTTATTATTTTGCTAAATTATACTACTAGAGTGGTTCAAAGCGCCAACCATTTGTTATATGAGCATTTTTCTCCAATATCAAAGAGTACAATAGTTGATCTATTCCTCCGTGGTGTGACGCAAAACCAGTTTGGTTTACACTGCTTTCTCCCTCCGACCAACCAAAACTGAAGCGGTAGCTCAATGCATCAACTGATGTGACTGCAGCGCCTCTAACGGGAGGTCCTAGATTCGAGTCCTGACGGCGCTGGGTTTTTTTGACACTAGCTTTCGAGCTAGGTTGAATTCAGCCGCTGTCTGGAGGGGAATTCTAGCGGCCGGCTGCTCTGATCGGTAGTCTTCCGTCGTTTCTCCGATCAATGACAGGCGAATGCTGGAGCAATTCCCTAACAAACGGGCCAAGGACCACGCGCGATATTTCCTATACCAAGTAACACTAACCACCCCACTAACCAACTGGCATTTAGCGACTAAGAACGATTATAGATGAAGATTCGAACCGTCGGAAGTAAGGAATAAGCCTTGGACAAGAGCATATAATGATTCAACGATTTCGGCAAAACAACATTTAGCTTTCAGGGTTTCTTGATCCCTCTTATATGTTTTGTTTAGATTTTTATGTCGAGGATATAAAATTCTGAAATTAATGCAAAGGCAACAAGTTAAGAGCTGACCAGAAAGTTTGTTTCTTCGGCGCAGAGCAATCTCATTTATGTTTATAATTTGTATAGTAATTTGTTGGAAAATTAACTTATTTGGGATTATTTGTATAACAGAGAGAATATACAGTACTAGCTTTATTTAGTGATGTACTTCGTTATTCCCGGTTTGTCAAGCGATTATCATTCATCACTCTTCACCTCACATTAATGTTTGCATCACTTCAGACTCTTCTAGTTTTTCATTGCAAAAAAGACAATTCAAATGAAAATGTATTTCATATCCCCAACTATCCTTCACTTGGCCCTCAAACGCCCTTCATGGCTACCCCATATGTTCCCACAAAACATTCATGTTCCTACATCATTTTTCTGTTTTCACAAATCTTGTTTTCCTGTAGTGACAGAAAAACTTGATTTTAGATTCCTACAGGTAGAACACATCGTTTTCGAGTTATGCGCAATTGTAATATGTGTTACACGTCATAATACGCAAACTTCAATTTTTTCTCTTTAATCTGTGGGTTCAAGACTGGGTAATAATTTCCTATCTTGCTGAAGCAACTGACTGTTCTTTGTTGTAGGTTTCCTATGAATTGTCAAAAACCGTCAGGTATTGTAAATCGATAGTACAACGGGTGTAGGTAACGGTTAATTGTGAAGATGGCTACCTTGTAGTAGCTACCGTTCCAGCCCGGCACGGCCCAGTAGCCGCGCTCCTCCGTGCGCCAGCTGTGGCCGGGGTGCGCCGTGGCGTTGGGGGCGACCTCGGCCGCCCGCTCCTCTTCCTCCTCGGGGGCGGGGGCGGGGGCGGCGAGGGTGGGGTGGGCGGGGCGGGCGCCGGAAGGCGGCGTCGCCTCCTCGTGCTCGCACACGAAGGCGTGGCGCGCCGAGCACAGCCCGAACAGCTGCCAGGCGTCCTGGTCGACGCGTCCGCAGATGTCCGCCGACGGCTGCCACGCCGCCCACCGGTCGTACTCCATCAGCGACAGCGAGTGCCCTGCGCAGCGCGCGCGCAACCCATTCGCCCATAGATTGCGTAGTGTTTCTGGGCGCCTCAGCTGCTTCATTAACCCCGTAAGTGTAGTACATGTAATTCTGTATTATAAGGGGAGATGATTAGACAGGGAAGAGGAACAAAAGATCGCGCGTGGTCCGTGGTATTTTTGCTAGGGCTTCGGCATTCGCCTAATGTTGAACCGAAAAAACACGGAAAACTACCGATCAGAGCAGCCGGCCCTTAGAATTCGCCTCTAAACAGCAACTGAACTCCACCTAGCTAGTATATAAAATCCGCCACCGTGGGTATCCGTACGCTAGGACTTCCAGGTCAGTGTCTGTAGTGCAACATTTGTTGCCTGAGTTAACTCAACAGCGGCTGCTAGTGAATGCAAAGAGGCTTGTGCTTTGTATACACACACACACTCTAGGATCCAAAGCCCTAATTTGGAGGATAAGCCGGCCTGTAAGCGGTGAATTTTCAAAAGTCTGAAAATCCTCAATTTTTGATGTCATCCTTGTAGCATGTAGATGAACTCTGCTAAATGCCCGGCAAAATATAAATTCTCCGACAATTTTCGTGTTAAAACATCTCGTTTTCCCTAAGACAACTAGGTGAGATGAATGGACAAATGGAGAAATGGATCAATGAGATGTCGGATCATTAATATGAATCTGATGGTAAATATTGAAGTAAAACATTGTTGATAAAGTTGAGAGCGCTTTTGATGAGAAATTTAAAAATTCCCAACAACACAGTTTATGTCAAGAGTGAGCCAGCTCCCAAAGCTCGGCCATTAGGAGAACCAGTGCTAAACAGTCTACAAATATTATTACGTACCTGTAACAGTGACCAGATTGGCGTAGAAACCCGCGTGGATCATGTACTCGGGTTCGTCGTCCGAAGCGAACTTCTCCTCGAGGATGTCCCTGAGTGCCGTCGCCTCCTCCTTGGAGTTGATCACCACGAGGTGCGCCCCCTCCGCCTCGCACATGGACCGCGCCTCCCGCCAAGGCACCTTCTCCTCGTGCACCTGCTCCACACAGACACTCCAACCAATAGTTTCACGTAGAACAAAAGATATCACTGCATTCTCCTAAATTAGATGAACAAATAATTCCTGGGCTCTTCTAAAGCACTCTGCTGAATAAGCCTTTGTTGCTGCACAGCCGCTAACCATATTTCTAAGTATTCCCGAAAAAAATATTCGTTGTCAAATTGAAGTATTGATGGAATTGGAGTGCAAAATGTGACAGTCATGAATCGCATGCGGCTCTGCCATTGGATTCAATTAAACACCGCTAGATCATTATCCAAGTAGCCGACCGCCAGAATTGCAGTGCACTCGATGTACACAAATGCTAATGAACTCCCCAGTCTACAACAGCGCTACGAGTCTTGGATATGCAAATACATTTTCGATGATATTCACACCGACTAATTCAGAATAATTACAAAAATCTTGTTCTAGAAAAATCTATGCTTCTAATATAAAACGGGAAATAAATTATTTGTTGCTAATATTACAAGCAACAAGCTGATGTATTTTTTCACTAGAAATGACAATCTCTGAATTACTGCATTGAACATGTATTTTTCTTAAAGAACACGATCCTACAGTGAAGAATGTGTTATCTGCGGGTATGAGTTATTACTGTATATTATGATTGCACTTTAACTTCGTCAGAACACAATGTTTTGTTGAATATTCAAATGAGAAAAATGCAAGTTACACTGTCTCTGTTCGCACGATCGCCATGGGAGCACGCAAGCTTCTCGATAATTCCAGGGTTGAATCTCCGAAGCACGCCAATCTGCTATAAGTCACTCCTACACGAGCTCTCGTTTGCCTACTCACAGGCGAGAATGTTTGGGGATATGGAGGAGGGAGGAGGCGACGTTTTGCGCCAACTCGCTCCCTGTGCACCGGCGCGGCGGTGGCGGCACTCAGGCACCAGCTCGCATTTGCAAAAGTTTCGCTCGACTATACTGATTGTTATTAATAATAGTACATTATGAAACGATGATGTAAGTATGGATATTAATACACGAGTTTGGATATTACGGTACGAGCGAGTATCGTAAACTCCACACGAGTGTATTAATACCTTTACATCGAGTTTCATACAGTACTTTTTCTACGACTTATGCAACTTTAATAAGTTAAGCTTTTACATTCAACTGTTTCGTAGCAGTTGACATGCAGGATTCAGCCAATGTCACGTAGGGAGCAGCTACCCTTTCATCAGATGGTTTTGGTGTTCCAGTCAGCATGCGAGAGAGTACAAAAGTTCCGTAATAGTAATAATTCCGACTCACCATTTTCGTTTTTTATCTTATTTCTGGAGGCGCCAACTCCACTTCTGGGCACGGTTCCTTTGATTCACTGATTCGGTTCATTAGAAGAGAATCGACTCCATGAACTGAAACCTTGTTTATACGTAGTAGTCGCGTGTAGTTAAGTTCATGATGTTACAGCAATAAATATAATTATTTAAAATAAAGGTAGATCGGGAGAATAGCTACCCCCCTGCTTCAAAGCCCCCTGTACGTATAAATCTCCGTAGCAACGTACTCTCATTAAGTGAACTGATTATTCGTATTTTTCACGCTACAAATTTAATTTTATAACCTACACAATTCTTTAACCAACGCATTTTTTCCACCACGTGCTACCGCACGTCGCTACCCGACGGATCCAACGTGCTACGTTCGCGAGGGCCTTCCGGCCCTCGCTCTCGAGACCTGGTTCGCGCCTCCGCTGTCGCTCCGGCGCTCACGCTGTATTATATACCTCTCTCACTTTTAAGAGAATTTATTTTAAAGGGAACACTCACTTTTAAGAAAATTCATACCTTCCATCTCAGTAGACACACAAACCTATTTGAAGAAGACTTGAAATGCGAAAATACACACAATTACAACAAATTATCATGTGACTTCTTCTCATTTAACATTGAACATAAATAATTCAGTTGTTGTAGTGAACCCCGCAACTATAAACATAGGAATTGCGAGAAATAATGAATCATAAAAGGAACCAAAGGAACCGTGCCACCCTAAACCCGGGATCAACCCATTTCTGATTCACTAGAAATTTTAAACTAAAGAATTGGTCGGATTTTAAAGCTAACCACACGGCAGCCACATATAACACAAAATCACTTGCGTTTAGATCTTAACGTCAGTCAAATGTTCCCTCCAATAATTATCACTGCACTAGTCAAATAGAATCAAAGTGAAATTACAGTCCAATTTATTTTAATTAATATTCTAATAAAAATGACTAATAATAAAATAAATTAAATCTGACAAGCATTAAACAATATTAAATACAATTTTAATGTACACAATCGAACGAAACATTTACTAGAAAGATTCTCAATGATTAATTAAGTGTAAATACTTGGTTTGCAAACTTCTCTGTGATTGGTCAACAACCTGTATCATATGGAATCTATATCGTAATGAGTATCATTATGCAACGGGTTGCAGCCATCAAATCACAGAATTATACACTGGGAGTATAAAAAATGAGTTTGTGTGTTAATCTGAATGAAACGTGTGTCGTCATTGCAACATGAGACGTTTGAAATCTGTGTATACACTGAGTTAAGAGTGAGAGAAACCGTGGAATTGTATGATTTTGAATGAGTTTTGGAGAAATTTATGAGGAGTTTGTAAGTGGAAAAAAAGATTCCAGTATTTTGTAGCTTGTGAAAATGAAAGCGTGTTCACATGAGATTATACTTGAGGTATATTTTACTTTATTACAAATAACATAATTAGACTAATGTAAGCTTGCTACATTAGCATAGGCACTAATGTCCATTGACTGGTCATCTGTAAAAACGGCCATTTTTGTCCCAAACCAATACTGACCTCTTTGAATATTTGTGCTTATGTCGAAAAATTTTGTTAGTTTTCCCTACTAATGAATACAATAAGACCCTAATGAATACAATAAGGTTTGTATTTCTGATGAAGACTTCATACCATAGTCAAAACTCTGAATTGTTAAAAAACAATTATGTTGTAAATATGAAGTTTTTGTAGAAAGACCCAACCATTTTAAATGTGTGAATAATTGCAACAGAATTGTTGAGTAAATATTTAAATTTGAATTAATCCTGTTAAGAACTTGTCTACTTAATGATCTCATCTATTTCATTGTTTATCACACAGACATCAATGCATTTTAAAACTATTAAACAGTTTTCATACCTTGTAGAATCCACCAGACGCTAACCATTCATATCCAGGATATGGTACCATGTGCGTCGGTTTTCGCGTTTCAGTTGCGGCAGTAGGGCTGGCGGCAGAAGTCTTGTAGGAAGTTGGAGGACATTTCAGTTGAGTGGCAGCAGGACGTGGATGTTCTGTAATGTATATACATTTGAGATATGTTATCATATTTGCAAAGGAATGCAGCGTTAATCGATTATTTCCCATTCTGAAGCCTACGACCGAAAAAAAATAATTATGGTAGTAAAAATAATAGTACAAATAACCTGCAATGGGACAAAAACTAATGATAATCTTGAAAAATTATTTCTTCAGAAAATCTTCAGTAAGCTTATCACAGAGACATAATCCCGTACTGAAAATAAGAGGAAATAAAACCGATCGTACAAACGTTATATCGAAGGAATATATATCACATAATGTTGTATCTGAAAGTATTTTCACTAACAGACTCTACGCAACACTTTGAGGTATTCCGAAAGTTATATACGAGATCAACCTGACGTCGTATACATTCAAACCTAAGTAAGTAGATTTCAAGAGTTAGAAATTTTATTCTTACGTAAAGAAGTGTCTAATATTTTCAATTTCTCATTTATTTAACTTCAAGGAGGGGTTGTACAGCCTATCTCTGTAACGTTATTTGTGATGTATTTATGTACCTTTATCTCTAAAATTATTTTATGAATCTCTTTGAAATTTTTCACACTATTTTATAGCAATATTCTTCGCTCACAGTGTCTTTTTCATAACGATTCAACGTCATTTACATTGTTTAATATTGTTTTCCCAAACATACATTAACAAACATTTTTTAACATTTTTTTGTAAATTTACTCAATATCTGAGATTTGACTAATTGAATTCTATAAAAACAACAAATATAGGCAAATACATGATACTCAAGTGTTGATAATTTCATTAAGTTATGTGCAATAGTTCCTGAGAAAAAGAGACATAATGGCAAAAAATAATAGTTTTCGAGAAATGCAGGTTTTATTACAACACACATCTATCATCTTTCATAACATCGAATCATCGTAATATCTTTCTTGTTTTCAACTTTTTCTACCGCCTCTTCTGCCTTTTTTACCCTGTGATTATGTAGTAGTGTATAGTAGTGTTTCGTAGTGACTAAGACACTACACCACCATTCACAATATACAAACTACAACGCACGATATTAACATAAAAAATGTCAGGAAACAAATGATTATCGCGAGGCAACTTTGCCACACCACTCTACCTACACAACCACGAAAGAAATTTCCCTAAAAGGACTTCGAAAACATAAAAAAAGTATAAAGTTGCAGGTGACGTAAAAATGGGCGAGACGCTTGGCTCGGCTAGACATTTAAATGTCATTTAAAAGCCCTTAGGAACATAATATCTCAATAATATATATAGCCCTGTGTTAAGTGAATATTCTGTATTCACTTAACACAGTGTATATGTGAAAGTTTTCGGAACTTTCTGAGAAGCGTTTCCAATAATAATAATAATAATAATAATAATAATAATAATAATAATAATAATAATAATAATAATAATAATAATAATAATAATAATAATAATAATAATAATAATAATAATAATAATAACACAAAACCATAAGTATAAGTATTTCTTCACCGAAGCTCCATGACTTCGTACTGACAAATTATGTCTTGAGATTGTCCTCCGACACTTTTTGTAGTGAAAGGAAAACAAATAATAGTGGCAATAATAATAATAATAATAATAATAATAATAATAATAATAATAATAAACAATCTGTAATCAGTATTTAACTTGCAAATTCATAAATATGTACCGCTGGCACAAGAGCTTCGTGATCAATGGAGACTTCAGAATATTGACATACAACCGATAATCATGTTTACCACAGGATTAATCAAAAAACACACAGTGCATGCAATTCAAGTGTTGGAATTACCATTTTCATGCAGAAAGCAGAAATACTGGACAGCTGCAGAATAGTAAGAGAATTCCTGGCGTGTACTACGGATTGGGAAAATTGAACGGATTACGGATTGATTGAAATATCTAGAGAGTAACATTCGTTCGTGTGTTGTCTCTGAGAGATCGACCTCCCCTCACCTGAGAGCGCGAGCGCCAGGGAGTCTGCGCAGATCTCGACGCGCGCGCCGCGGCCCTCCTCCAGCGACGCGCGCCAGCGGCAGCCGGCGCCTCGGCCGGTGGCCACGCGCAGGCGCGACGCCCCGGCCCCCGCCACCAGCGCCACCAGCACCACCAGCACCAGCGGCAGCAGCGCCGCCCGCCCTCGTGCCCCGAGCGCGCCCATCGCACCTCTCGCGCGCGCCGCCGCCCGCGCCGCCTCTTATGCCCCGCGCCACGCCCACCGCCCAGGGCGCGCCAAACCCCGGCGAGCCAAGAAGCAATCTCTCCAATGCCGAAAGGGCAGTTTTTTTTCGTTTAGATCTCTTGTTTCGTTTCTTCCAACTCTTGCTTTTTCTTTACTTTGAGTCTCTTTCTTTTACTTCTTTCTTTCCTTTCCCTTCTTTGCGTTATATTCTTTTTTATTTCAGTTCTTTCCATTCTTTTCTCTTTTCTATGCTTTCCTTTCTTATCTTTGTGTTCGCCAGACATTCCTAACGGCCAAATCTGTGGAGGCGATGTGGGGAGAGGTGCCATGCTCTGGAAGATTCATAAGGTAGCAGCGAGCCTTATCGCTCTAGTCACTCACATCCAAAATCTGCTCACAAATTGTTGTGGTCAAAGATGATGTGAGGTTTCTTTCGAAGTTCCCCCCTTTTCTCTTGTCTCTTATACTACCATTGTTCTTTTAGTCATTCCCACCATCCAGCACATTAAAAAATATCATGTATTTATCAATTGAATCACTAGTTCACGTAAGTCACTGAACTGTAGATGTAGAAAGCGAAGTATAACTCCTAGAATATCATCCAATGTGCAGTGAATAATGACCATTGAAACTACCATTGTTTTGACGCCGTCGATGAGAAAACGTTGAACGTAAAACAGGTAATCTGTTTTAATAGAAAAGTCTTGAGAGTGCTTGAATCCTTTTGTAGAATTTTATTTATGTATGAAACGTTTTCGTTTCCTCGTTACATTTCTTGTTACATTAATATTCGGTTTACTCGAAGTTCAAGTATAGAATTATTAGAATAAACATTTCTTTTCATTTTACTTTATTACCACTTTTCTTCTTTCCTTCTTTCTTTCTTCATATTTTACAAACTAAGGATCCTAATTAATTTAGATATAAACATTTCTGCATACCCTGATACCCTGGATACCCTAAAGTCACGGATACATCACGGATACATCAAAGTAACACTCCACAAATATGCGACTCATCGAGTCGCAAATATTGAACCAGGACGTGATTCATTTGAAATTCTCGACAATCTGGAATAAAAACTGGGAAGATTTGGCCGAAAAGCATAACTAAATATTCGCATAGAAATAGTTTTGAAAAGTGATTTGCATTTTACCTTTTTCTGTCATTGCATTTAATCAATGTGAATATCCCTAACAGCACAGTGGCTTGCAGCAATCAATGATTTAATACTACCTCTCGTAATGGATGCGTTGTGCGGAGTTAAGCGTGAGGCATGATGAAACTATACTCTTGCGTCGTCGAATATATTCCATAAATACTAGTTGTTTGGATACCCCTGGGCTAGAATATCAGTGTTGATTGTTTAACAAAAGATAGGAGACGCTTCAGTGCGTCCGAGGAACAAAGTGTTTGAATCATACTTGGAACCACCAGCATTCAAACAACGACTACAGTTATGTAAATGATGACTAAGATACTTGCTATTCTTTTATTCAACATGTTTCAAATCTAGAGTAAAATATCAAGATGAAATTGAATTAACGTGTCCGCGTCTTCAGAATGCGTGTTTGTGATAAGACGTTAACTGAAACGTTCATTGAATAAGGAAGCTAACAAGAACAAGTTATTCAGAGGAAATAGGTTTGATATCATAGGGAGTATTCCAATAGAATCTTGTATAATTATGCGCTGATAAAATATGTAGGCAAGTGTTTAGGGAACGGAGTATTTTACTGAATAATTACTTGCCTTACAAAAAAATGAGCATTCCTTAAGTATTTACTGGTGAGTTATAGAGAAGGAGTTTCCATCAATAGTCTTCACCCCGAACTCTTTATATTCAAATCTATAATCCTTCCTACCATAACCTATGGATGCCCAATCTGGGGAGGTGCAGCTCCTAGCAATATTAATAAAATTAAAGTAATTCAAAATATATTTCTAAGAAATACTATAAATGCCCCCTGGTTCGTTACATATGAACAAATTAATCGAGAATTAAAATTATAAAATTAGAAGAAACCATAGCTAAATTAGCTAACAATTTTTACAACAATCTGCATACCTCACCAAGTACCATCATTTTTAACATGGGAAAAAATGCGGTCCACCCACGCATAAAGTCAAGATTTCCCAAAGACAAATTCAAACCCCCGTAAACCACTATACCCTCAGCTCCTTAACATAATCATATTCCTTTTTCTTCTTAATTAATAATAACATTAAATCAATAATTATGTCAGAGTTTAAACCTCACTTACCTTATGGATGGCCAATCCAGAATTGTCATATAATAATCTTATGTATTTTTAAAAACCCTTGAAAGATTGTATTGTCGAACAAGAAGAAATAAATTAAAAAAAAAACGCAAACGCCTTCCCAACGAGAAGGCGAGAAATCATGAAAGATTTCGGAGAGGTTGGAGAGTTCGGAAGAGCAATTAAGTGTTCCGGTTTGCATCTGCGATCTTTGAATGGCGGTCCAAAATCCGACACCTAGGACCGACATTTTGGTGACGTATCGACTCAAAGGATACGGCGTCAGTTTGCCACATTCCTTTCGTTAAAAAAAAAACACACTGTCCAAAATTAGCATTAACGCGTTACAGAATTGAAGAGAAGATGAGAAACAAAATCATATGAAGAAAATTAGTATGATATATTCTTATATTTTCTCGTACAGTAAACAATTTGAATTACACATATAACGATCTGTAGGGTCATCTTGGTCCATTATCATTTGAGCCAGTATTAACCTTTGTGATCTCGTTTACGCTTGTGAGAGGTCTCATTTAAAGAGATATATTCGAAGTTCGAATCGATTACTGTTGCTTCTTATTCCTTGGTAATGAGAACACGTATTACTTTCGTATACGTAGGAGAGAGTGAGAAGGAATGGGGCATTTTTCACATTTCACTGTATACTTTTGTTTTTGCATTACAGAGTCGGTAGAAATTTCTTTTTCTTAAATATGGTATTGTTGTTATATTAATTAATAGTACAAAACGATCCCTATTCTATCATCCAACTGCTCTCGCTGAACTGACGCGTTTGAGGAATTTGTTATCAGCTGGCTCTCGGCTTATCTGGTTGGCGGCAGAAAACTTTTCGCAGAACAATGTTGTATTCGGCAATTTTCAACTCTTTCAGAACTGTATGTATGAAACTTCATGTGGTCTACAACGCCACATTATCTTTGCTTCATCAGGAGGAAGTCCCCGGGGCGAGCACCTTGCCCTTTGCGGCTCGGATCCTCATCCCCCACCGACGTGCAACGTCGGGCTGATGCCCGGATCTGGCCGAAACTCAGTTTGCCCTCACGGCAACCTCCCCATACAATGCCTGAGTAAGAGCCGCCCTGCTAGATCAGAGCTCCGAGTTTTCCAGGCTAGAAACGCAGTCAAAACAATGCGCCACTCGCATGGGCCGGGAACAAGTTCCCTTCTCTTTGCCCAGAGTATCGGGCCACTGCCACGGCGAATCCGAAAGCCCAACTGGGGGCCACTTTTAGGTTCAGGCGGCTCGATGCCCCCATGCCGTCTCCCCATCGCTTACCGTCAGCTGTCGATATGGGTAACGCCGGAACCTCGGCAACCTGACGGGTGGTTTCTAGTTTCCCGCCGGACTTAAAAGTGGGATCCGAAGTACTCCGAAAAGCATCCTTCGCCCAATCCTGCGCAAAGGTCGACGCGCCATAGGCCCAACTGCTGGGTAGCCGGGCGAAACCCGACTCCCAGGAGCTTAGCATCGCCTTTTCACTACCTGCACCTTCAAGCTAACGACGTGAGCGGCGCCGCGACACCCAGGGTCCGGGTGGTCGTCTACGATACTCCACCAGAGACCAGGACAACCTACGCCATCGTGATCCCCCTGCGGGAACTCTTTTAGAACTGTCAAATGATCGTGTGCAGGCCTAAACTGAGCGTAGGGCGCAAGCAACACCATTCTCCGCTTATGTCCACTACCCCTCCGGCTTGGCGTTGGGGTGGGGAACGCGTCGCCGCATCTGAATACAATGCGTCGTTGCGGAGCAACTTACGGTGGCGCGGGATGCGCATGCGCAATTAGGTGCGCTAATTACGCTGGTGGCCCGCCCGCCGCAGCGCACAGTGGTGCATTTTGGCGATTTCCTGGCCAAAACCTCTTAGAGCTATAGTATGGTTTCTACGACGACCAAAATTATTTTGGATTATCTTTATAATGTAAGGGAGTTGGTAACATAATACCAGAATAATGCACTGCTTAAATCTGTAAAATATAAATACACATTTTTCTATATAAACTTGGTTAAATTTTATCAATTCACAAAATTGACTTTAGAAAACCGTCTGGATTACTTACATATTAATTGATAACATTTGGCATACGGAAGCATGGTATTAATGCCATGTCCTGCCCTCTGCAAGAAAAAAAATCATATACAGTGCCCGAAGAACCGGAAAGGAAGATCACATTTTTCACTAGTGTACATTTCTCCCTACGGTGATTTTGGGCTCAGGTAAATGAGACAAAGCATATTTGTTCAAGAATTTTAATTTTCTTTTGGGAAGATCCCTCAAGCTGGAAATGAAAGGAACAGAAGATCTCAACAGGTGATTAAACATCTCCTGGATTGGGTGCAGTCTTGAACATGTTCGCGAGAATCCTTCTCCCTACCGTCTTATATCTTTGTGAATAGAGTCTAGGCATGACTTCTCAAAAAAGCGTCTTGCTGAATTACTATCTTTGCTATTAACATTATCCTGTTTGGAAAGCTCTATATCCATTTTTATTTGATTTGCATTTGAATGCGTTTCTTGTCCATATTGAAACTGTAGTTACAATATTATTTCATTAAAAACAATATAATACTAATTTTGTAACAATAACAATGTAATAGAAATAATGGTTGGTATGTAACATACGAGTTAAGTAAACAAACATTACTTTCCGATCAATTGAATTTTTGATTTCATTTCTAAAAATTTAAAAAGTTGTTACGATGAGATTCTTTGATATCACGTACGTATTTAACCTTTCATCGAGCGCACATCCTTCCTGAGAACGAGTTTTGATGCCACATATTATGTAAATATTACTTTATGTACAATTTTTAATGAAATAAAATGTGCGTAATCCAGTTCAGAAGATGTAATATGTACGTAAATATTATGTTCATGTAATATTAGTGAATAGTCATAATCTACTACAAAAATTAAAAATATTCATTTTTTTGTTTATAATATTGAGTAAATTTGTTATTTCAGTAAAAGGGATCAAAATTTTCCTCTAGAAACAGCGTTGTAAAAGCAGTTCCCGTTCTCAGGACGGATCTCGACGAGTAATACTCGGCGTTCACGCGTGCTCGACGAAAAGTTAATTCTTTGTATTTACTAATGGGGCAAGTTGGGGCATGATTTTATAACTGGATTCGAAAGAGGATAGATTCAGCTAGTAAATGAAATTAGAAACATTGCGGAAATGCGCGAAATTGGTAACTTTCAGCCTACGTGAACTTACGAGAAATTAAAATTATTGTATAAATTTCATGCATTTTAATATTTCATCCCACGTCGGTATTATGGATTAATGCATTATAAATCAAACATGAAAATACTCTACAAACCTTCAGAAAGAGAATCCATACTGCCAGTTTTCTCTGCACAACTCTGTATGGTCTCTACTTACAAATAAAGACGGTCTCTCTGTGTTACTCTCGCACTGCAGGTCTACCGAACGCCGCGAAGGGTAAGTTCGGGTGACTACTGGTGCCAGGGGGATTGACTCAGGGACACGAAGTGGGCAGAAACAGATGCCCCCAAGTATACAGTGTATCACAGTATTTGCAAAAGTTCAGTAAACGCGATTTCATTTTTGAGGTTTTGGCCAGGAATTCGGGAAAATGCACCACCGTGCAGCGGCGCGTCTCTCACATCCTCGTTCCCCGCGTGTCGCCGACTGGCGTGCGATGGTGACGCGCCTCGCCCTTGCCCGCGACCACGCGGTTGCAGTCGTCGGGGGTTAAATCCTGATCACACGAGTGGAAATTTTAGTTTGTTCAATGCATATATCTTTGCTTGTTTCGTTAAGCTTCTCTTCTCTGTATTTTTTTTGAACGTAGTAGTACTTAATAAAATCTTTGGATCAATTTCAAACTATTCAGTTCACCCACTCCGTCATCATTCGCCATCACGCCTCCACTATTTGATTTTCTTTTCGTCTTCTCCACAACAGCAGCTAATACCGCCCTCGCCTTTCCGAGAGTCCATCCTCCCCTCTTGCTCTTAACGGCTCTTCCTCGGGCGAACTGGAGGGTCTTTCCGCCAGGGCGCGCTCTCTCCGGTCTGCTTCATCCGAAGGACACGTTAATTCCGGCGAAGCGGCCTTCTCGGGCGGCTTTATGAAGCTGGAGCCACTTGCAGGTGCTTCTCGCGCCACATCCCCGAGATATTGAGAAAAAATGGGCGCTACTTTCAGGATATACAATGGCGTTTGAACGAAGACCTCTGTTAGAAGATGTGAGGTCATTTCGGACCCTACGAGAGAGGAAATGTCAAGCTTCACGGGACAGACTCAGGTCAGAAAGACACAAGCGTCTTTTTCAAAGGTCGAAGATTCAAAGCTCACGAAACACAAATATCTTAATTTTTAGATAATTATGGCCAAAGAAATCTCCCTACGTTAAAGACATTTCAATTAATTTGAAATAGAGAATAAAATCTTAGAACTGTAAAATTTAAAAAAAGCTATTTGAAACGATATTTTCTATGAGTGAATGAACGAGTGTAGATGCTTGTTTCTAATCAGCGAATGAGTTTCATTACAGAAGAGATTAAATTATTTATAATATATAAATGCCAATTGTAGAATCCAGGCTATTTTTACTTTGTAACTAGTGTGTAAATTTACTCATCAACAATTTTTCTTCTGAGTGTATTATATTTTCATAATAAAAGGAATGGATCAATGGATCAAATGTAATCCTTTGGAAAGTATACGACACATCCTGAGCAATTTGTACGGGCTGTGCACACTATTGTAATAGCTTTCAAATAATTTTACTTTTCTCTACCCTGAGAATGTATTACTCCAGGACATGGGGTTCAAATTTTGCTATCCTTTCTGGATTTGTATTGCTATTTGTGTTAGTAAGATTATGGTCAGAGATTGACATAGTGAGAAACTCGATGGTTCACATGTTAATGAAAATCGTTTTAAGCAATTTCGAGTTTTAAAAATGAATTTGAACAATGTACCAACCTTGACGCAAATTTATTTTAAATGTTATTGATTAATAACTGCTATGAAAATTTCGACAAATAAAACAAAATCAAATTATGCACATTCGTCACAATGCATCAAAGTAACTAATTAATTAAAATATTTGAATGATGTTCATGAACTACTTGGGTATAAACACCGAACAGTTACCGTAATTTTGTACAAGTGCTAAAAATGTGAAGAGTTTAGAAGACCGACTCAATTTTAGGCACATTTTCTGAAACAGAAATTAAAAGATTTTCAAAATTATGCACATGTTTATTCTTTCTTCATTGTGTATTAATCATGAACTTAAAGAGAGTGTGGGTAATGTTTCTCTTCCCTTCACTTCACTCATTATTTGTAGGGGCACACAGTAATTTACCACTCACAAGGGAAGTATCAGACTTCCCGAACTGACATTTTCCCTCAATGTTTTTCACTGAAATAGTTTGTTTTACTCACAAAAATGGGATAGTTTTATATGATAAAGAGCAATGTAGCTAATAATTTTTTATTCACAAATATAACCAAGTGACGTGTGAATTTGCGAGAACTGGCGCTTTGTGCATCCCATAATGCTATTGAAACGGAGCGGCAGTTACAAAGAGCGGCGCGTCCTCAGTCGCAAAAGGAGAACGCTCCAAGAGCGCTCTTCCAGATTTTCTGTTAACCGTGCGTCGTTTGAACTCAACAATTCTTCAGACTATTTTTAATTAACACAATTTATATTGTTGAACCAGTTTTAGATGAATTTACTTAAAAAGGTCATTTTGAAATCAGAAACAGACGCTCCAATTTTATTAAAATATATTTGAAGATAATATATAATTTTGTATCGTAGATAGAATTCTTTAAACGTATTTTTGAACAAGTTCACATAGTCTCCTCCGAATCTCCCATTCCTGGTGTGTACGTTGTTAGTAGAGGCGGCATAGAGAGCAGCTAGGGGCAGACGGTCCGGAAAGCAAGAAGTCCAGAAGACCGCGAGTGACGTAATTGCAGAGGCGCAGTGGACGCAATGAAGACCCTGCGTTGGGAGGTAACGGCGTGGAACCGAGAACATCAAGGGTCTGTCATTGCGTGCCTCCTGCTGAGAGGCTCCTGCAGAGAACAAAGAATGCCACGACTCTGCGATTCGCTGTCTTCCGATGTCCGTGCGCGTTTTAGCAAGTGGTGACTGTACTCTTGAAGACCTGAAGTGAACGCTGCGCCCTGGGCGTACTCGTAGGTACCTACGTTGCTCTTATACTACAACCTTCTTCAGGGCGAAACACGGATCCATCGTACATGTGAAATTCAATCCCCCATAAATCAACCTTCTTCAGGACGAAATACGGAACCTTCATCTTGCGTGCTTGTGAAATGCACGCCGCCAAACTCAGACCTTTTGACCCAATTTGCACACTTCCTTGTAGCGAACCCGCGCATGCGCCCAGCGGTTCTGCCGCCTCGGAAGACGCATGGCGCATGCGCGCGTTCGCTAAAAGTCCCGAAATTGTTCGTCAAAAGGATGTAATCGGCGTGTAAATCGGATTTTCGATTGACAACCCTTGCCTAGGACGCGGTGTCTCCCTGACCGCGAAGAATTTCCGGACATCAACCGCAGAAGTCTGCGTCTTCAATATCCAAGAAGCTTTAGCATAAGGATTACACCTATGTTTTATACGTAATTGTTTGCAAGAGATATTGCCTACCCGATTTCATGCCTTGACGTGTACATTACATGATTCAACTCGCATTCTACGTTCCAAGACAAAAGTAGTTTTGTATCATTAATTTCACAAATTTAGAATTCATATTGGCCCTCGTTTGAACTGCGCACTCACTGGCTGAAGAATTTTGTTTAATCGATTGTCAGCGAAACTAAGAAAGTGTGTGTATCATTCCTTGAGTGCTATTAAGAATCAGGGTTCGTTATCAGCCTTCATGTTTAAAAGCACATGAACAAATTCCTGTTTTACGTCTTTTCACCTTTACGTTTCTTCAGATGCTCCCTCTCCGAACGAGTCTTAATATCGGCAATACGAAAGACGATATATTACATATTTTTATCAAAGTCATATACAGTTGTCTTGTGTTATAGTTAAATACTATTCTCACTGCTGCATAATGTTTGATGATGAATGTCAGTGGAGAAAAAATATTTTGTTTGTTGGTAGACGTCTATTTTCCCTATTTTCATCCAGGAGATTTAAATGCCATACGTTGAAGCTTAATGACTTTCACACCTCATTTCATCATTAAACATTTAAACATTTGAGGTAAGTAATTTTAATTTGCGCTATATATGTATCCCGCGTGTCGAAATAGAACGCGAGTACTGCAGGATTTACCCTTTGCGGTACTAGGTCCGACACGAATTCATCTAACATAAAAAAAAATTTATGGTGCCGTTTTATGGAGTAGGCTATTGACTCGTTATGTATTTAATAGTAAGCGGGTGTCATTTATGTGTACTTGAGTGCATTTCTACTCTTAACATTATGTTTGTTTACCTTTGAAGCGTGTCAGTGCTAGATCGCAAATGAAACGGGGCAATCGAAATAGCAATCGTTCTCTTACTGACGAAGAATTGTGTGATATTTCAGAAGACGACGATTCTAAGTGATTTAAATTTGGCTGATGGTAGTGATTTTCCTTTTGAATCATATGACTGTGAGACAAAATTTATTAAAAATGAATGTACTGACGAAAATAAAACTAGTGATAGTGAAATATTGAGTGTTTTCCAAGAATGGGCGGGACAAAATTTACATTTAGTACTTCGAGTGCACAACAAAGGATCATCCCGGCTCACGCCTTAAGCAATTGACGCGTGAGCCCCACTGTAGAAAACCACGATTAGGGTGGCGGCTTAAGACCGAGCAATGGACGATGATGGTGAACATTTAAGGAAACCATGCCGTTGCTGCCATTGTACTGTACACATTGAAGCGCCATCAGGTCTGCCAACGAACGCTGCCGTGGCGAATCGCCTGTGCCCACTCAGCAGTCCTCTGTGCTGAAACATCTGACGGAAATTCGCTGGAGGACGGCTACCGGTGTTGGTCGGCTGTGCATGCGCCTAGCGCTCTTCAGAGGGCGGGGCGCTCCTCGGGCGCTCAGACAGTGGCGCACTCAACCGCCCACTCGCCTACTCGCCCCCCGCCCGATCACTCAACTAAACCACTCAAGAACCCAGCCACGAAACCACTCAGTCACCTATACACCCAAACATCCAACCGTCCTCCCGCCCGCCCGCCCGAACGAAACTGTGGATAAATACGCTTTTGGGCCTCGAAACAAAAAATAACTAGAATAGGAAACATTTTAGATTACTAGCAAATAGCCATATGTGCGTTTCCGTATATATGTTTACAATATTTTATTTCTTTTCATTTTTGTTAGTATTACTGAATTTGAAGTTGTTTCACCACAATCTCGTACGCTAAATTGACGCGAGAAAAATCGGTGGGTTTGTCAATAGTGTCAAGCTTTAAACATATTTTCGATACAGTTTTGAAAATTACAATGTAGATGTTGTCTCTGTGAGGCATTTTTAGAGTTTTCGGAGTGGGGCGAGGGACCGGAAACCTGGATACTGCAGAACGCGATAATTTGAATAGAATTTCCCCAATTTCCTGGGCCGGTCCGCTTTATTAGCTCAAATATTTTCAAAATGGCACCTGAGTGAATACGTCACTCAGGACATGCCAATACTCAATTTTCCATGAGTAGGGTCTCGCTGTCACGAGAAGTCCAACTCAGGAGGCCAACCATTTCCTAAGGGATCTCCTAAGGGATCCTGGTGACCCTTCTCCGTCCTGTTTCACGTAAGCCGTAACGGCATGTGTGTTGCGGAGAAACCGGACAACCAGGCGAGCGTTTTAGTCCTCAACCAGAACTTTTACATGTGAAGCGAATGCAAAACCCGTCCTGCGGATACTCAGGATTCTTTAATGTTTGAGCACCTGTTGCAAGCATGACGAACAAGCAACTTTTATCCGAAAGATCAGGATCGATATGATCCAAAACCATTGGGACAGACATTGTAAGAGAGCAGATCAGCGTCAACTCGCTGTGTCTAGAAGGAGTGAATGTACGTCGCTAATGTTTTCAGAGATATACTACTTTTGATTCCTCAATGTCACTCGCAGGCAATACGTACATGTACAACTGTCCCGGGTGGTCTTGATTTGTATGATCTGAAGACATTGTGACAGATCTGAAAGCCGTCATAAGCTGTACCAATTACCAGCATGCAGACGTCAGGGCCGTGTTTAGTTGAAGTTTTCGTTGAACTCCAAACACATTTGTCTCAATAAGCAATACGAACATACGCAAGCCATACGAACTTGCAAAAAAGACCAGTGCGATACAAAATGCGAATTTGCCAGGGCCTGTATAACCCTTGAACATACAACTTTGGGATACGAGAGTCACAACCTCTCGCGGCGTGCGGCGGTGGCTGTGTGTAACTGACGTTTTTGTGGAATTAGGGCCGCCAGAAGTTTAGAGTCGCCAGAAGCCGCACCAACTCGCAAGTGCAGAGGGCGTGGCTGCGCATAACCTATAAAAGGCACGTGAAACCACGCCCGCACGAGCTACTTACCATCCTGGAGAACCCGGCGCTACTACGGGCACAGGCAACTTTTTTGACCTTTTCTTTATTTATTTACGTCAAAACAGTTAAAAACTGTGTATGACGTGCTATGGGGAGAAGTGAATAGTGTGCACGTTTTCAAAATTCTGTGATCCCTACACTAATCCATATACTACTTTTATTTTGAATTTAAAAAAACGCCCCGATATTATAAAATATATTTCCAAGGATATATCAGTAATAAATTTTAGGCTCTTATCCATCATCTCCTTCGTCAAGGAATAATACTTCCTACCGCAACAACATGGAAACGATAGTTTGAATAACTATATTTCCCACTGAATTTTAGAAGACGTGCACAGATAATGAAGTTACATTTATGTCCAGAAGCAAAACAAGGCGCCATCTCAGCATTTGCTCAATGGATCAGGGAAACTGGACGAAAACCTGATCGATATGGGGGTCATTGACCCGGATGCTGCAGTACAATACTTGTTACAGGTTGTTTATATTTATACGATCCAGATGGTAAATAATGCATTAAATATCACTGTTAAAATTAATGTTTCTTTCCTTGTGATGCTCAGGTAAGTCACTAATTGTATAGAAACAGTTGTGCAGCAGAAACGATTTCACTAGGGATTTAAACTTTTCTATCGAATTTAATCGTTTAATGTCATCTGACAAAGCGTTGTAAAATAATGTACATGTATTGTATGTGAATTTTTTGTAATGAGCTTTTGATACTGTCACCTGATGAATATGATTTCTACGTCGAGTGTTATAATAGACATCGGCGTTTTCTGAAAATATATTGCCGCCCTTAAGCAAGTCATTTTTGTCAAAAACCATTGATTCGTAAATCAACAGACAAGACAATGGTAAAATTCCTAGTTTAATAAAGATAGGCTTACAACAATCACGTGGGTGGGATTTTGGTTATTATTCGTACAATTTTTTTTGTAATCTAAAAGTCTGGGAGCTATAAGATGTATTTCCCCAGAATATTATGTCATATCTCAGGCGGGAATGAACATTCGCGAAATATACACAACGAGCAGTATGAAGGATGACTGAATTTGCAAGAATTATGAACGCGTAGCATAATGAACTTAAGTTTGTGTTTAATTCATTTAAATGGAGGTTCCATTTGAGGTTTGACTGAATTGAGAGACCTAAAAATTTTGTTTCCTTAATATCAGTCAATGGTACACCGTTCATTTTGATTGGAGTACAGAATTGTTTATTTGAAATGGAAAACTGCATTAAAACCGTTTTCTTTTCATTTACTATTAATTTGTTATTTTGTAACCAATTTGAAAATCTGATATTGTACTATTTACGGTTTCTTTATTGCAAAGAATGTTCGTATCATTCGCAAAGAGAACTGTTATTCCGTTTCGAATTGTCGAGAGTATATCGTTTATGTAGGAAGAGAATAGGGCCTAAAATCGATCCTTGAGGAACTCCACGTACAATTGGCAAAGAGTCGGAAAGGTGTGAACAAACTGTTACATCATTCCAGGAAGATATTTCCACTCTCTGAGATCGTTGTTTAAGGTACGAACATAACCAATCTAGGACAATACCGCGGATTCCATTTGAAGGTAATTTTGAAAGTAAAATGTCATGATCAATGACGTCAAAAGATTTTGAGAGATCTAAAAATAATCCAATAGGTGCTTCGTTTTGATCCAATGATGACGCGACATCTTTAAGAAAGGAAAAAAATGGCTCTTTCCGTAGATTTTGATTTTCTAAATCCATGTTGACAATCTGAAAGCGCGTCGTGTTTTCTGAGAAAGGTTTCCATTCGTACGTAAAAACGTCTCTCTAACTTCTCCTGCCTCCGGACTCATTTCCCCTCACAATCCAGAAAGGGGTATATTAAATGCGCAATCTGAATCGGCGCGAGGCAGTGAATAGCGGCTTCGTACAGAAATATGTTTGCCAGATTTTTTCTATGAAATAACCGAGAATTGTATTATGTTTATATTCTTCACTTCTTAATACTATTTGATATTTAATTTCTTACTAAATTCTCTCTTATATAAACATCTTTGCTGAGTGACTGGAATATGTTTGAATGGCGAATTCTTTCTTTTTGTTTTTTGTTATTAAAGAATTCAGTTATTTATTGTATTTAACAATAATGTGAAATAAATTAATAAGTCTCTTTAAGTTAACGTCACGCTTACGGATGGACAGCGTTTTTAACAGACAAGAATATTTGTCTGTTAAACCTTCTAACCTGAACGTAGAAAGTTCATGCTTTTATATCATTTTTAAGTAAACACGATTACAAACTCAAGATTATTTTGATTGAATTTTTTAAAATTTTACTATCAATTGATAATTTGAAATCAGCCTGACGTACTATTTTATTTTAATGGATCATTTCTTTGCAT
This sequence comes from Teleogryllus occipitalis, assembly GCA_011170035.1. Taxonomy (NCBI): domain Eukaryota; kingdom Metazoa; phylum Arthropoda; class Insecta; order Orthoptera; family Gryllidae; genus Teleogryllus; species Teleogryllus occipitalis. The sequence continues at coordinate 103,534 of BLKR01014959.1, read as the reverse complement.
GAAAGAGAAAATAGGAATTAATATAGCTAAATTTGTGACAATAATTGTCAGGTAACTTCTCCCAAAGACTGTCATGGGCCAGGTATCCAGTGATGCACCGCCACTCTGTAGAAATTTGTACAAACCGTATTTTAAATCTCGCGCCAATTTCTTTGGTCGTAGAGCACGGGATCTCTAGTAAGCCTTTTACCTTGCCCGCGACTTTGACATGCCTGGCCTATGATTACGGTTTGAGGACTGAATGCGCCAGCAATAGAAACGTGAGAAATTCTCCCGGATCGTCAGGCTGTGTACGTTGTGCTGCCATTGAGAAACGTTTCTGAGGTGGTGGGCGCCGCGCCCGCTCGGGAGGCGTGGACGCACGGCGTGGCTTCAGAGCCATGACGCTTCCACGGAAGCTGTTGCGCGCGCCTCTGGCTGCCCCGAGAGGATGCGACGCAGGCGCGACGGCCGCCAGATCGCGCCACGGGGCGCAGGTGGAGGAGGGCAATGCCCCGCCCGTCCCCCTCCCAGCGCTGCATTCCGGGGCTCGCCGCCAGGACCGCTGGCTCGGCGGCCGACCGCTGCGCTCGCTCGAGCACCGCCCCGGCGCTTCGGAATAACAAGGTTCTTTCGGGCGTTTCGAAAAAATGATGTTTTGACGTGTTCGACGTCTCTATAGCCAGATATAGATGTATTCTGTATTAAAACAGTTTTCAAATCAGAATTGTAGATATCGTGCTGTGAACAATATTGTGTCGATCCATACGAACTCGTTAAAACATTAATTCAATTTATTTTAATAAACCAGTAAGCGACATGTTTGGAATAAATAATTGATGGAATTCGAAAACAATAGTGTTTATTTATTTATTGAGCCGGAGCTCAGGAACTGTGAAAAAACAGACAGATCGGGATAAATAAATAAAGAAGGGGGTTTTTAAGTTATAAAACTCCATACAAACATTAAGATTTTAGATGAAAATCAAAACGAACAACATCTTTAAAAAAATCGAACACGAGGCAAAAATCCTGATGTAACAGTGCTACTAAAAAAAAGTAGGACGGGACTAGAAAATAATAAAATGCAAAATAAGTAACTAAAAGAATATTTAAATTAATTACGGAAGGGAGTGAGATCTAGTATTAGCGAAATTTAATGAGAAAACGCTATTACATGTTTTGAAGTTGATGGGAACGAACATCAACAAGACGACAGAATGTCGTTTTACTTCAACTTGGTGCGGGTCGTATCGTTGATGGAGGCCATATTTGATTTGCAGCTGTAAATGTAATGTATTGTTTATTAAAGTTACGGAAAAGACAATGTATATTTTAATATGTGGACACATGGAAATGGACATGGAAACAAATTTTTAATGAAAATATGGTAATTCCGTAGGTCGGCGGAGCACGTATCAATGATTTTCTCTTTGGATTTTACGTATGAATGTGTTGAAGTATTGTGTTTTCAAAATAAAGCGTACAAATATTTAGAAGTGGTGTTGTTATTTTCTTTTAATGTATTATACGATAGCTAATACTTTTTTGCAGGTATAAAACGAAACTGCACCGGTGATTGCGGCGGCAATGTTAAATTTTGAAAATCTTGGTGTTATGTTTCATTTCTGAGTGAGATATGAGAATATCCCATATCCAATTCCCAATCCGATGATAAGCATCCCGTTGCTCGTATGGAGTAGCTTCGCGAACTTACACCCAAAAATCAATTAAACTGAAAACGGTGGATTAGTTCGAAGGCATAGTAAATATTATCGCATATTTTTTTCCAGAAAATAATATTAAGAACCAATTTCAGTGGATTGATTGTTTTTTTCGTGTTTCCGGGCGCGTCAACTTCTGTGGTCATTAGTCCCGTTAGTGTAGTGCGTGTTTTTTTCGGGAGATGGCGGTGATCTTTCCCCGCTGGATGGCGAGATCCGGCGCCGACCTACCGTCGGCTAGTGGGGTTTCCCCCTAACCAAGACTCTCCCACCAGCGGGGCACCGCTCCAGCCGGGACAAGCTCTAAGCTCCCGACCGGTCTCCCGGAATATGTGGTAGTGTAGTGCATGTTAGTGTAAGTGTGTGTGTGTATGGGGAGAGGATAGGACAAGGAAGAGGAAGGTCAGATCCCGCGCGGTCCGTGGCCCGTTTGGTAAGGTACTGCTCCGGCATTCGCCTGGTGTTGATCGGAGAAACCACGGAAAACTACCGATCAGAGCAGCTGACCGCAAGAATTCTCCTCCAGACAGCGACTGAATTCGAACTAGCTGAAAAGCTAGTGTCGAAAATCCTGCCACCGTCAGGACTCGAACCTAGGACCTCCTGGTCAATTTCAGTGGAGGATAATATTATTGTAAATAATCCAAATAACAAAACAATATCAGTTGACAGGAAAAATTTACATAATTAATTACGAGAGCTAAATGAAAACTATTTCAGTTGGTATTCCCAACGAAAGGTGAAGAAGGGTAATGAATATGAATATATATATATATATATATATATATATATATATATATATATATATATATATATATATATATATATATATATATATAATATTTTTATTTCTATTATATTAATACAAACGAATTAGAGGACGGTTTCAGTTGCCGCCCAACGTGGGCCGAAAGAGAATAAATATTAGATATTTGTTAAACTTCCTTTTATTAGACATTTGCTAAAATCCCATAATCGAGAACCGCAACAATACGAAAGAATTTTGCGTATCATTGCAGACAGCCAAGCCTTTAAAATGCTCCCCTATGAAATTTTCTGAAAAAAGGATAAAACCACTAATGGTTCATGGTTATAACTTGTATGTGGTTGCAGTTATCACACACAAGAAATGGTATAAAATAGAACTGCAGCTGAAGCTAATTAAAACTAAACGTCAAAGACAAATAAAATATAAATGAATAAAAATGACGAATTTTAATGTGTATTCCGCTTCCGAAACCAGAACTATCACGGTAACAGCAACGAAAACAAGGACAACAGTCTTTGTACACACACGCCTTTATACCCATAAAGGTTGATTGATTGTTAGTGATTCCGGCCGCGAAAACTGCTGAGGTAATTTAGTCCCATATGTGCAGTGCATGTTTTTGACCAGGAGGTGGTTGTGATCTTCCCCCGCTGGATGACGAGATCCGGCGCCGACTTACTGTCTACTTGCGGGATTTTCCCAAACCAGGTATCTTCCACCAGCAGGGCCCGCCGCAGCCGGGACACGTTCTAAGTCTCAGACCGGTCTCTCGGGATGTGTGGTAGGGTAGTGCATGTTAGTGTGTGTGTAAGGGGTAACGATAGGACTAGGAAGAGGAAGGAAAGATCGCGTGCGGTCCATGGCCCGATTCTTAGGGTACTGCTCCGGCATTCGCCTGGTGTTGATCGGAGAAACCACGGAAAACTACCGATCAGAGCAGTCGGCCGCTAAAATTCCCCTCCAGACAACGACTGAATTCGATCTAGCTGAAAAGCTAGAGTCGAAAATTCCTGCCACCGTCAGGGCTCGAACCTAGGACCTCCCAGTCAGAGGCACTGTAGTGACATCAGTTGATACACTGAGCCACCGCTCCCAGTTCCATAAAGGCCACAACAAGGTTTGCACTCCCTGTAACAATTTCTAGTTGAATGCAACTTAGCGCCTCCAGACGCTTGCGAAACATAGGAGATGCTCCCTCACACAAAGGAAGATGGAATTTGATCACATCACTGGTCGGTAAACCTCCCCAGAAAAAAAATTTAGCCGAAATTTTGAAACACATCATTGCTCAAAGAAGCAACATGCTATTGAAGAAATTATAATTCGCCGTTAAAATAAATCAACTGTGAACTTGTGAAACAATGAAAGGATTGAAATTGATAGTTGCACTTTGCAACTGAGTCAAAAATCACCACTGATAATTTTATGATAATTTACACATGCAAGAATGCGTTCTGAAAAATCAGCAATTCACGAATTTTACTTTCTGAGCCTGAAAAGAACGGAGTGAGTTGTTTTGCAGGAGGAGCACGTGACGCTGTTCCTCAATGCAGACCACCGTGGGAGGTATTTACTGACTGTTACTCCACAAAGAATGTGCCTTGTGTACATTCCTCGTTAATTGATGTCCGTGTCTCTGTCTGCAATGCAAGGTCGGGGGAAGGTCTTACAAGTCCTTCGTCGAGGCGTGTGGCCCAATATTCAACAAAAGGAAAATGTAAAAAGATTTCCTAGTACGCATCTTCAGTCGATTCTTGCAATCTTCCATCAAGGCATTCTTCCGCTATAAAGGTGAGTGTTGTAACAATAAGAACAAACGACATTTGTCTAAACTCGCATATTTTACCATTTTTTGAGCTATAAACGACTTTCAGAATTTTCAGTCACAAAAAATTTCTGGTCTGTATCACAGTCTTTGTATTATATGGAAGCGCTTGTACTGTTGTAGACCATGATACAGAGAGATTTACTAAGCGCTAATTTTGCGAAAACGATTGGCAACAAAAATATAGCTGAGTGTAGTTGTCTAGATCACACTATGTAGAATTCAGTGTTCAAGCGTGACTTAAGCGTCGAGATAATAACGACGGTGTCAGAGGTTTAGGTGTAGGTCGTGTATCTGATACGGTGGGTGGCCGGATATTTCGACGAAAGCTATTTTCTCTTACTTCACCCCAAAATATAAATAAAAACGATACAAAACCAAGCGTCAAGCACAAAAAACTTAAAATGTAATAAATAGAACCAAAAAGTGGTTAAAGTTTTACGAAGCAATAATCTTGAATTTTGATGTTCTCGTATAATATTGAGTGTGCCTGTTTCATTTTCAATCATTTTAATAGTAACAATTGCCATACTTTTGTAGTTGAATATTTTACTTTAATTTTGGAAGAATGCTAAGTAATTTAATTGGACCATTATTCCATTGAATAGGGCTGCAGTTGATTGTTAAGTTAGGAGAAGTTTTTGATTTACGTAGTGTGAATGTTTTGTCTTGGCATATTTCTGGATTAATTTTTTATCCTCTATTGATCTATTCAAGATATTAGTTCTTCAAGATTATTTTAATCCAATCTTGGGCTACTAGAATGTCTTCGTGAGCAGTGAATAAGGCGTGTCATCAACGAAGAGAGCTAATTTGGTGAATGGCATATTTGGGATATCTGAGGTGTAAATCTATATCCTTATCCATATCCATATCCATATCCATACTAATATATAAAGACAGAAGTGCGTTGTCTTACAGCGCGGTAATCTCTGAATCTACTGAACCAATGTCGATGAAACTTTTGTGCTAACTTCCTTTAAAAGTCTGGTATACTATAGGCTATGATTTACAACCATAAACCGTAATATATTTACAAAATAATTACTTTTCTCGACAATTTTGGCATAGCTTTACATCACAGATTCAAGAGTGCATCAATGTCAATAGTTTAGCTGTGCGCCACCAGAGGATGACGTCTGAGATCTACTACTGGTTTCATCAATGTCCAGAATTATTACGAGATTCATTGGACTTTGAATAAGGTTATGTAACGTACCTATATGAACGGTGGTGATTTGTTAGTTCTGAACATTGGTGGAATATTTGGAAGAAATTGGTAACTAAAACGGTAAAGATGACAAGGTACATGCATTATCTTTAATCCGTGTTATGCACAAAGTGGCTAGAAAACATTGGAGTTTGAATTTGTACAGATATTGAGGTAGGTTGAGACAGTGTAATGTACAATAATATATAGTACAGAATATACAGTAATCTACAATGTATTATACATAGATATCGTATACATTCTAAACAATCTCTTCTTTTACAGAAATTTGTAAACACTGAATTTCTTTAAACAATTCGAGTGTCAAGTTCTTAAAACAGACTATACAAGTGCGAATAGATGGGCAGTCTATAAACGTTTTGAATCGGCTACGCCAGGCTACGTCTGACTGGCTGTGCCAGGCTACGTCTTTTGTATTGAATGTTGACTAACAATTAGAGACAAATATTACCTGTAATTCTGTTATTTGAAATTTCCCCGTTGAAATATTTGGCAAAAAGGGTTCATTTTTTCCACAGGCTCTAAAACTTTACAACAATTATTCTAAGATACCTGAATGTGAAATGTGAAACAGAGAGGAGAAAGAGAAAACTAGTCAAAAATAGCGTTAGAAAGTGTTGATTTTATTTATAGCAAATTGTATAAATCATCTATTCTTCTCACGTGATATCTCAGTTCATTCTAGTTACTTCCTTTCTTCGCGTAGCAATGCCAGCATCAGAATATACAAAGGGAAGTCAGAAGCAATAGGTATGACATTCGGGAAAGGAAGAATTTTCAATTTCTATTTCATGTAATACGTGGGTTGTAATTGGACAATTCTCTGAAATGTCTCGTTAACTGTCACTCCGCATTTTACAACCACTATAAAGTATTCACATTGACAACGCGCTAGGACGTAGTTTGTTTACACCTCTCCTGCCGGGAGGTTTACATGTTTCCTGAAAGGGATATAAAGGATACTTTCATAGTGACTGGAATGTACAATGAATGATAGGAGTGAGGCATAATCACTTCAAAAAGTATTTTACACTTAAAAATATACCTTAATTTAAGGTGATAATGTTTACACTACAAATACTTACAAAAGAACCGTCTGCCGAAACCGTAAAACAAAGTATTTGTTGAAATTTGTCTAATAAAACTCAAATGAAGTAAATGATAAGGGCACATAAGCACTGAAACAATCGCTATAACTTCAGTATTCAGAAATCTATCAAAAGTCTCTCTTAATTTATTTGTTCCTGGATTAGCGCATGTTGACATTTGATGATGATTGACACATGACAATCTACATCAATAAACGACGTAGATTGCGAATATCAATGCAATGAACTATTCTCTTGACAACTTGAAGATTCATTTCAAATCATGTTAATAGTAACAGTACATTGGAATCATTGCAATCATGTCAGAAATTCGTTCGTTTATTCTCATCAATATTTTGTTCGGAAGAAGTCCCGCGACAGAAATCGGATCCACGAGCGCGAGAAGTGCGTAATATTATTTCGGATCCCACACAAACAGAACCCACACAGCCGTTTGGGAAGTTGGGGAGCATTGGGTCGTTGCACACTGGTCTGAACCGAGCTTAAACGCACGCATGGACAAATATTATTTATTGAAAAAAAAATTATAAATTAAGTATCCACACTGAAACCTTCAAATAATTATAAACTTAAAAATCAATTATAATTTATAAAGTTGAACATGTGAAAGATGTGCTCAATTTGAGACTTGCGTCCAATACTACCTAATAATATCTCGTCATCACACATAAGTGAAATATTCTGTTCGATTGTTTATCATTTCTTTGTTTAATTAGATTTTCGTTTTTTTGGTAAATTACATTTTATTTGCTGTTTAAAATATATTTCAATTTTGTAAGGAACTATTTATATCGTTAATGAATTAAGTTATTGGCAACTAGTCTTCCTAAAAAATGTTACTTGTTTTTACTAAAATCAGTTTTGATTCGATTTGAGAAAAATACGAACAAGAATCTTCGGAAAATATATTTCTTATAAAATGAACGACAAAAAATACATCATTTTCATTTAAGGAAGCACCTCCGATCTTCTCTTTTGAAAGAAACGTCGTGTCGAGTTTAATTCACATGGAGTGGACAAATAGTACCGTTTTTCAATGTCGTAGTTATGATATTGCAAATAAAAATATGTTTAAAAATTATAAATTTGTTGTTTAGAATACAAAAAGTCATCACCATATTCATACCATGATCATCGTCGTCACCAACATCACTGTTTAGGTGGTAAGCCAGTTTCGAGGGAAAATCCAAAATTTGTAACCCTATGTTCATTTATGTAACTGGTACAGAAATCGAGCCTTCGTTGTTCGATTGAAATGTTGATGCAGGAGGCGACGATCGGTGCCGTATCCGAAATTTTAAAACGAGTACGCCGAAGACACTTTGGAACGAGCTCCGAACATTATTTTTAATGCGAATTCATGGAAATTTAAAATGTTTGAACTCTTGGGAGCATTCTCTAGACGGGAGGTATTAGCCTGTATATTTATTCAGTATTTTGTTGACCCTGTTATTTGTATTGCCCAGGTGCGGTGCGCGTTTGGCAAAGCAACACTTTCCAAAAAAAAACAGGGGAGGTAAGTGTTAGTTCCGATGCACGAGTTTTGGAAAGCATAATTTATTTTGTAATAAGTTTGCAGTTGCAAAAATGTAAACTTGGAAGATGTTGAGCAGTCGAATGAGGGCATTTAGGAATTTGTGGTGCAATGCGTGTTTCGCAGACCACTGCGCGTCGTGGGCGACGAGGGCCGGTTGTCGCCTGCGGGCAGGCGGGCGGATGGGTCGGGTTCGGTCCTTGGGAGGGGGCGGGCGGTGAATTCGTGGCCTGGGCAGGGGCGGGGAAGGGGACGACCGCTGACTTCTTCTCGACCGTCCCGCCTCTTGTGCGGCTCTATATTGAAATTTCCGCGCCGCCCCCGGCCCCCGCCGCGCCGCCGCGCCGCCGCGCCGGCTCTCTGCCTTTGAACCGCCCCACGGCGGCGCCCGCGCGCGTCGCAAAGCCTCCAAAGAAATCCACCGGAAACGCAACTCTTCGGGCTGCTCGTTTTTCCTATATCCGCTACGTGAATAAAGTGTAATAAGATTTTTTGGCGAGATACATTTCACGGCGTATATTGAAAAAGTTACCTATTGAAATTTTCCAAGCGATGACGGTGTAAGAGGAAGATTAAGAGATTGTGTATTGTGATGCAAGCATATTCGCGTATAGCACGGAGAAAAAATTGGAACTTCGAATTATTTTAACATTCAAAGAGTTGCTATTGATATGAATTTGGAATTTTTTCTAACTTGGTTAATGAAAACTTTGTTCTCCTAGCACAATCTTTTTAATATAGTAGGAAAAATGGGAATTGGAACTAAATTTTTTTTTCTACGGTTGAATAAAAACTTCGGTCTTCACATGCTATTATGCGTATGTAAAATTAGTATTTTCTTAAAACATTTGAAAAACAAATCGTTACAATGCGCAAAAGCCTTTTTACATGGTGACATTACAGTGCAAAAAATATTTTTACGTAAGGTAGGTATGTTACAAGAGAATTGAGAAAATAAAGGACAAAAAATAGAAGACAAATAAAAAATAAAAACAGAAGTCAAATTCGTAGCAGAACAATTTAAACCCTGGCAGAACTTGTAATTAATGAGAACCAATATTAAAAAATATTAATAACCAATAGTATGCTAGTAAAAATGAAAATGTATAGGGCTGAAGAACAATTAGTTCTAACATTCATATCTGACAAATTAACGAAAGTGCTAGTGCATTCACTAGTTTTATAATTTGCGATACATTCGCAATCAAATTAGATTGATTGTATGGAAAATTCCAATTTCTCGTAGATGAGGACGCTACACTAGATATTTTCGTCAATATAGCTATTTTATTTTCCACACTATCTTCAACGTATCTGTCTGCTTTGCTTGTATACTTCCACCCGCGGTGACGTTCTATGGTTTTTATTAAAATTTCTCCCATTTAATGAACTCCTTGTTCTTCATCATGCATCTTAGAAACAAAATTGGTTTTAATTTCGTAGGCGAAATTATTGTTTTTGCTAAATCAATATTTCTTTTTGCCTTGACCAAACGGTCTTGGAGAAAAAAACCTCAATCTCGATAGTGCAAAAAACAATCATTTCACGCACATATTATAAAATAACTATTTTCTATAACTGTACCAAAAAAGGCACATTTCAGGCATTTCTATTCGCACGTGAAGTAGATCATTTTTTAATATCCAATAAAAATGATGATTGCCAAGACGATGGCCTTGTCACTGTTAATAATGTACTCCACGCATGGACGTACAACGGAAGTACTCCATAGTATTGCTTCGCATTCATGGCCCTATCCTATAATATACTGCTATTCCTCGAGATATCAAACATCTAATTTCAATATAAAATTACAAACGTTTTTCAAATTCTATAATTTTTGTACAGATGTAGAAAAAATATCCTTACTCACATGTCGTGAGCAGTGGCGAATCCTGAACATTATTTCAAGTATACCGCACTTTATGGAAGCTACCGCTAACGTTGTTTTTTTATTTTGAGCTTTTCTGAAATCCTAATCTAAATCCCAATCCTATTATGAATTTCCGTCCTTAATAATTGTTCTATAAGACAATTACTCACCACTAACTTCTGGGTCATTAACACACTACATTTTCACAAAAACTTGAGAGAAGCGTAACTTACGAACAACCACAGGACTGTTCATCGCAATATTTTGTGGTACCTACCGACCACCCATACGCGTATCCTTTCTCTCCCTGCCCTTGAAACATGAGGAGCCCTAGGTTATCGCGGCTGGAATTCGGTGCATTTGTCTGCGCTAGCGAATTCTCTGGACATCATTAAAAACGGTTTCAAACTTCTCACTCTAACGCACTTCATAGCGCTTACGGATGCGGAAGACTGACTGTCTCTCGATAGCAAAACAGCAATTATTTCGCATCTGTTTTAAAGCATTCAAATTCTCAATCACTTAGGATTATCAAATTTATGAAATATTTCTTACACACTTCGAATTACTAGGTATATCGGCGGTATACGCGGTGTATCGGAGAATTCGCCACTAATCATGAGCGAAGTGGATGTTTTTCTTTCGGTCGAGAGAGAATTTTAAAGTATAAAGTTTACTACAACATGCATTTTCTTCTCCTTGAAAAAGACAGAGGCATCACATACCAGTTCAAGATGAAGTTCATGTTACACTACATTACAATTCAATTTATAAAATAACAGCGTGATGTAAAATTTTATACAAAAAAGTGCTAATATAAAATATCTCCTTAGAAGAACTTAAATTTTTCTTTACTTGAATAATGCATGGACTTCACATGCATTTTGAAGATATTTTAAGCTATTCTTCGAAATTATTCAATTTAAGAAGGTTACAATATTGACTTTGCTATTTCAATAAAATGTTAATTCATAATTTCAACATAATGTTAAACATTGTTATTAATGTTAATTAATTAACAAGTTATAAACATGAATGTTAATTCATTAACAAAATACAGCGTGCGCAATCTTAAGTTTTAAGATTCTTAATGAGATTAATATTTTCGTGCTTAATTAAAAGAAAGATTACACTACAATCCTCCAATCGGAGGGTAGATCTTTTTATTTACTTTAAAAATTGCATCATCTACGGTATCCCACAAATTTAATGCTTCATTTTCTTTACGACGAATTAATATACTAAAAGCATATGTCAAAGTAATACGATGGCCAGTTTTATATTACGTGCACGGTATTTAAAAAAACGTTTTGAATTTGTTTAATAACACATTTTATTACTAATTCGGTGGCTTCGGGGCGAATTACATGTCGCGCTGTCGCATCGGCTTCGAGTTCAAGCGCAGTCTCGCTGGTCGTAGTTCGTAGATTTGCCGCCGCATGGCGCCCGCGGTCCTTCTCGCCCCGATGTCCTCCAAGGCACACGATACAGGAATTAGACAGCGAAAGCACACGGCAGAGCAGGGCTTTCAAACGTTTTTGGTCGCAGACTCCAATTCCTAAAAGTATTAAAGCAGTTGACCCCTCCTAGTAATTCACATTACCTAATAAAAATAATCAAGTATATTTCTCGTTATTAAATAATTCACGAGGCGTAAAATTAGTGGTGGTACAACAGTACTTACTTTCTCGAGTTATTAGAAACAGCTACGTAATATTGCAATATTGCGTTTTCTGCGCTACTAACACCTCAGCTATTATTTGAAAACGTCCAATTCAACCAACAAGCCAGCAAGACACTGTTGACAATATCAATGCACTAATTAAATATGCAATTGACATCAAAATTACTACGAAAATATCCGACTGCTCGCTCGTGAGTTGCCTTTCGTCGTAATTTTGGAATGTTTACATTTACTTTACATAATAAATACATTTAAAGTCAAGTAATTACAATGATCTACTGTTCATTTTAATAAATATAACGTTATTTTAATAGTTGTAGACGTCAAAATGACGGCGTCGGTCGTTCTAATGTTAAGTTAATTTATTACAAACCAGCTCGACCAAAACGACCGAACTCAGACAACCTCGACCTGAAAGAAAATAGACAAAAAGAAGACAAAAGACAGCGTCTAGAGATAATAATGTTAATATTATTACTGTGCCCACGCACAATGAGTTTGGTGTACCCAGATACAGTAGAAAATACAGAGGAAACTTCCTCGAAAACCACAGTACCGCCTATATTTGTCCCAAATGTTAATAATGTCCCGGCCATGGTAAAGTTCATAGAAGAAGCTTTAAGAACTGAAGATTTTGAGATAAAATCTCTGTCAAATGACAAAATCAAAATAGCACCAAAAACTCCAGATGCTTACAGAGCAGTAGTAAAGCATTTATCAAGCCACAAACACGTTTACTGTACGTATCAATTGAAACAAGAACGTGCGTATAGAGTTGTTCTACGTCATATACATCATACTGTAGACATCAAAGATATCAAAGCTGCACTTTTGGAAGAGGGGCATAAAGTAAGAAATATAATAAATGTCGGCCATAGGGTAACGAAGTTACCTCTCTCTTTGTTCTTCATAGACCTTGAACCAAATTCTAATAACAAAGAAATATTTAAAATTAACCGACTGCTAAATTGTGTTGTTGCATTTGAACCATCGCGTATGAAGCGACGAGACATAGTTCAATGTAAAAATTGTCAAAGATACGAACATACCAGAACCTACTGTGCGTACCCATTTCGGTGTGTTAAGTGCGGAAGAGAACACACTCCTGACAAATGTGAAAAAGAAAGGCATAGTGAAGCAACATGTGCTCTGTGTGAAGGCAATCATCCTGCAAACTATAAAGGTTGTAAAATACACCAGGAAATACTAAAAAAGAAAGGCTATTATAAACTTAATAAACAAAGAAGTGATTTTCAAAAAGAGATGACAATGCAGGCACAAAATCACGATACTGAAAATATTTATCATGATGTAAACAAAAGACGTTCACAAGCTAACGAAAGAACGTGGGCCGATATTGCTCGGTCAAAGCGTACAGAACCTCAATATCCTGATGAGAACCACTCTATTCTGAGCATTATCCAGAACTCATTTGAAATATTTGAAAATGTTCTGCTACAACAAAGCCAGCGAATAAATGCTCTCCTAAATCTAGTATCAACATTAGTGACTAAATTATCCAATGTGTTATTTTTTTCGAATTGCAGCATGGAATGCCAACGGCTTGGTGCAACATCGCCAAGAACTCGAAATATTTCTTTCGCAGAACAAAATTGACATCATGCTAATATCAGAAACACATTGTACAGTCAAGAATTACTTCAAATTAAAAAACTATATAATATATGATACCAAACACCCTGACGGTCATGCACACGGAGGCACTGCTATCCTCGTTAGAAAAAATATAAAACTTCATGAAGAAAAAGAGTTGCAAGACATCGATCTGCAAGCTACTACTATAACAATCACTGACTGGCGTGGGCCTCTTATTGTAAGCGCTCTCTATTGTCCACCAAGATTTAATATTAATAAAGCACGCTTTGAAACCTACTTTAACAACTTAGGCTCAAGATTTATAGCAGGAGGAGACTTTAATGCAAAGCATACACAGTGGGGATCAAGGCTCATCACTACGAGAGGACGAGAACTCCAGAAAGCAGTAACATCACTTCAGCTTGAAACAATCTCCACAGGAGAACTAACGTATTGGCCTACAGATCCAAACAAAATTCCAGACTTACTAGATTTTATCGTCGCCAAAGGTATATCATCTGGTTACTACTCCATAGAAGCATCCCATGAACTATCATCTGACCATACTCCTGTTATTGTCACTATTAGTAATACAATATTACTACGACCCGCTCCCGTCATACATGTAAATAGAAATACCAATTGGAACGTGTACCGAAACTGGATCTCCCACAACGCCCAAATTCGAATGCCATTAAAATCTGCTGATGACATTGATGAAGCAACTGAGTATGTCACGCAAAGCATACAAACTGCAGCATGACATGCAACAACTCAACGAACTTCCGTTAAAAATTGCACGATGTGGCCTGCGGAAGTCATCAACAAAGTCACTGAGAAAAGAAGGTTAAGAAGAATATGGCAAACTTCAAGACTACCAGGAGATAAAACCAACTATAATAGAGCCACTAGACAACTCAGCAGGCTACTAAAGAACTTCAGAAATAACAAGTTTCAAAATTACATCTCCAGCCTTTCCCCGACAGAAGCTACAGATTACTCCCTATTTAAAGCCACAAAATACTTAAAGCACCCAATCAAACCTGAACCCCCAATTCGAGACAAAAATAGTAAATGGGCCAGAAGTGCTACAGAAAAAATTCAAGTATTCACACACCATTTCGCTAACGTTTTTCAGAGCTTCCCGCCTACGAATATGAGAGATGAAGAGGAAATCGAAGAATATCTAGATTCACCAGCACAAATGGCCCTTCCTATAAAGTTTATTACAACTAAAGAATTATGTAAAGTAATACAGAAGGACCTGCCTTGCAGAAAAGCACCGGGCTATGACCTCATCACTGCACAGTTGATAAAAGAACTACCACGCAAAGGGATTGCACTAATCACAGCACTCTTCAATGGGATAATTCGCACTGGACATTACCCCGCCCAATGGAAGGTTGCTCAAATTCTGCTATTCCTTAAACCAGGCAAATCCCCACACGAAGCGTCATCATATCGTCCTATAAGCCTACTTCCAGTTTTATCTAAGGTATTTGAGAAACTTCTCCTAGCAAGACTGCGACCTCGCATCCGTAACATCGTTCTCGATCATCAGTTTGGATTTCGCCAGCAGCACTCCACCATCGAACAAATAAACAGGATCACATCATATATAGAGAACAACTTCCAAAACAAGCAGTACTGTTCTGCTGCCTTTCTTGATGTCACGCAAGCCTTCGATAAGGGCCTCCTGTACAAATTAAAACTCTATCTACCACATTCCTTCCTGGATATTTTCAAAACTTATCTTACGGATCGACAGTTCCAAATCAAATATCAAAACTAACTCTCAGACCTTTATCCTATTCAATCTGGGGTACCACAAGGTAGCGTACTTGGTCCAGTGCTATACCTGATACAGCAGATATTCCTGAAACAGAAAACACAATAATTGCGACATTTGCTGATGATACAGCCATTTTAGCTTCAGATTCTGATCCTAGAAGAGCATCGGATAACCTGCAAGACCATCTCATCACACTCGAAGAATGGTTTAAAAAGTGGAGAATAAAAGTAAATGAGAACAAGTCAGCTCACATTACGTTTACTCTCAGGAAAGAAACGTGCGCGCCAGTAGAATTCAACAGAAAAACAATACCGCAAACCGATTGCGTAAAATATCTAGGTCTTCACTTGGATAGACGTCTCACCTGGAAAAAGCATATACAAGCCAAGAAACAACAGCTCCAACTGCAAACAAGGAAACTCGACTGGCTTATTGGCTACAGATCCAAGCTGTTCCTGGAAAATAAATTGCTAATTTATAAAACCATCCTAATTCCTGTATGGACATCTGGAATTCAAATCTGGGGCACAGCCAGCAGAAAAAACTTATCAATTCTTCAAAGATTTCAGTCAAAAATTTTAAGAGTCATCTCATCAGCACCTTGGTACATGTCTAATGCAGCACTCCATTGAGACCTCAATATTCAAAGAATTCAAGAGAAGATACAAGAAATTAGCCCAAACTACAATAAACGCCTGGAAACCCATCCAAACCATCTAGCCCTAAACCTTTTAGACAATAGCCAAGAAATATCTCGCCTCAATAGAACTTCCTCTTTGCAACTTCCTTACCGCTTTAGTATTTGACATTGTCGTACACAAAACAAAAATAATTCTCCGTTTTGTGTTATTATTCTATTTTTTTCTCTTTTCTGTTATAGTCTTTGTATATTGATCCTGGAAAGTACCAATGGGGGACTTTTCTGCAATTTATTGTTTCTTTGATCATTTTATTTTGAATTATCGTATTTACTTATTATTTCGAATTGAAATAGATTGTAAATTTTCATTGTGTTAATAAAAAAAATATTACCGCCTTTTTATATTGACACCGTCTGAAAGGAAGCACAGGAAAATAAGATTTAAGTAATATGTTCGTTAGATCGATCACGGTGAAGTACTCCCAAAATATATTCTAAATGAAAGTAAAATCTCTGTTTTTTAAGTCGATAACAAACAATTTACACTCTTATGGAAAGACTTGCGCGGTCATAGTTTTCTTTTAAGTTATTAAAGAACATATACGGTTAATGTACCTTTTTCTTTTATTCAATCCGCAGTACATTTTTTAAGAGATTAGATGATATTAAATGGTATATAACATACGTCACCGGGCATTCGGAGGAGTATTTTGTAAAAATAACTGCAGCGAAATTCATCGGAAACGGAAGCACTGGCTTTCAGCCTATGAGTACGTCATGTAAGCTTGTACATGCCAGAGTATGTCATGCTATTGGATTATCAAATAGGATTCGAATCATTTCTGAAAGGTTCATTTGGAACACCAGATCGACTAAATAAAACAGCTGTATTTTATTACCGCCACCATCTAGACGTTCGACAACAATTAGCTTTGCGGATTGCTTAAAAATAAATATTGAGTTACATTGAGATACAAATTGAATGAAAATTAAAAAAGCGAGAAAGTGAAATAGAATTAATATAGACATTTTCAATAGTAAATGATAATTAAAATTAATTTATTTTTTATATCATTCATTCAATTTTTCTCGTGGTCCTTAGTTGGTGTGAAACCTGTACATATTTCACACATTTCAAGCAGAAATTATGCAACAACTGATCTTTTTTTTTTTTTTCAAAAAATATACATGACCTTTTTTAAAGAGCTAATTTTCTACAACAAACTTTGTCTAAGTAAAAGCCTCTATCTTAAATTTTGTAGCTAAAATGTTTTTTTGCAAATTTCGAAAAATAAGGGATGCCAACAAAAATGAGGTCTTAATCATTATGTTAAACGTCCTTTTGCACTATCCATCGACAAAATTGAATAAAAAAGTTTGGAGCCATTTTTTTTTGAAAATATGGAAAATGTCCGAGGGCCTTTATGTAAAGAACCCCTCTTACAGACAGACGGACAGATAGTCAGACATACGTTTTGTCGACAATTTTTCGGTATGAAGGTTACGAGTTTTTGTGTCGAAAATTCGCCGTTTTCCGGCGCACGATTACAATACTCTCTCTTCTTACGTTAGTAAGTGCGAGAAAGTAAAACTAGTTATATTCACTTCTGAATAAATAATTGAAAATAGAAAAGTATTGCGGCAAATTGCATCATCATTTGCAACATTTCGTGTAGAAAACTATGATATTCTGTTGTTTTAAGCTCTATGTATTTTATATTAATTAGAGTGTTTCTAAATCTAGTACCATACATATTTTGTTATTTTATTAATTATAAAACTCTGAAAGGTACAGAAATTCCACCCGGTTCTTGTAGTTCACTCGACTGGAGAGTGTCAGCTTACATTGCTCTCATTTACTTTTATTACATTATCTGTGAAGATTGTTATAAAGTTGACTAAAAGCATATTAGAGAGTCGAGACGTCTTAAACGATATGTTCTACTTGTGATGAAACCGCTAACTAATGGTGAAAATCAATAATGTGTATTATTTTTTGCCAAATCTCTGATTATAATACTGTGTTGATAATGAACGATTAGTATCGAATGTCAAGTTGAAAGTACTTTAATTAAATGGCATTCTTAAATTCTGCAAATAAAGTCAAGCATCTGCAGAAATAAAATTTAAAGCATTTGGTTCTTTAATAGAACTTTATAACTCAATAATATTTTTGTTCACAATCTTGGAAGCCTAATAAATTACGAAATAAGAGGACACGAACATTCTGTTTAATATGTGTCGCTAACATCAACGATCTGGTTCCTCTAATATTTTCTTTCCAAACACATTTACGTTTCCTTCAAACCTGCGCCACACAATGTCCAAACTCTGTTATTCGCAGTGTTCTGGAACACACAGCGGGACTTTAGTCTCTCCGACTTCACTGTGCGGAGAGACGAGTTTCTTGAAGTCACGTCAAAGTTGTCTCGGCGCTGTCTGTTTGCAACCCTTTTCTCCTGTCATCTTTGCTCCTTCGCCCTAGTGCCAGATCTCCTTCTCTCTAGCCTCTCCCGACGCAACGACGCCTTTCCAAAACCACTCTTCTAAAAGCTTTCGAATTAATTTTCTCCTTCCCCTTGGCAGGTGGGTTCGCGGTAGACGTCTCTAACCATCTCTTTCTGTAGCGTTACTGCTGATGTGACTTTATTATCGCATCTTTTTCGCGATTTCGATCTTCATCTTCATCATTATTTACTTTTGTCTAGATGCTTAGAGACAAGTTTACGGCTTTTAAAATCCGCACGCCCTTTCCTTCTGTCCCTCTATCACGAATTTTCAGTTTGAATAGCTCTGGATTCTATGTCGCTATTCACCGCTCGGTATCCAGTCATATTTTCTTCCTCGCTTAGGCAAAAACTGTTATGTCGATATCGTTCTGCTAATGTTATTTACAAATAATAGAAAGTAGGTGAGGTTTACAATATTCTCATAAATAGAAAGTTCATAATCTCATCGTAGGGTTCTATTTATTGTAGTACTTGAAGATGGCCGCAATTCGAGCGAAATGGCTTTGAGAGCCCATAAACAATTATGATGCAAATTCGTCTGAGGTTTCTATTCTTTTGGAAAATTTTAGTACAATACATAATATCTCGTAAACCACTACCAGTATTCAGAATCGCTATTATCGCCTCCAAGTTGTGAAGCAACACGTAAAAAAATAAGTTTTACTTAAAATCTGATAACCATTTTTCTATCATATTCCGTTTTCTCTGTTTTTTCTCTGTTCGATAATTTCACCCTTGCAATATTTTCTTGAAAAAGTATGAGAACATGACTTCTCGTTTATCGTTCTCGATTTCCACAAGCGATTTTAATGTCTTATCCGTCTTTTGTTTCAAATTATTACGCAACTGCAGTGAACCAGATCCGATGTTAACTTTTGAAGACATCACACACACCAGGCTGAAAGCAGATGCAGTGTGGGAAGGAGATATCAGCGAAAAGGTTATTTCCTCTCAGCTGAAGCTGGTGCGACAACTACGCCTGTGCCGGTGCTTGAGGAAACCGACCCGATTATTAACGAAACATTGAGTCTAAAACTGCGCGCGGATCTGTTGAGTTCGTTTGCGTTCAGGAAATCTTATCAGGGCTCCCCGGAGGGGATTTCCAGCCCCACGCGCCCTTTTTAAGGGGTGGTTCGTCACCGCGTCGGGGTAATGTCGCGGATGCAATCTGAGGCGACGACGAAGCGCGCGGGTGGCGGGGCGGGGGTGGGGTACGGAGCGAGATTTGCGGGCCGGAAGGATGGCAGGGGATGCAAAGATGAGGACGGCAGGGGAGAGGTGGAAGCGGTGAGGGCAGTAAGGATGCGGCGGGCAACAAACATCAGAAGCGGCTTCGTCACCGGAAAGAGAGGCGTGGTGAGAATTGGTGTATGAAAGTAGTTTGTGTTGCTATGAGGCTTATGTTGATGGAACTTTGTTGAATCCTCAACCTCTGGAGAACATTGTATTGAATGTTACGTGCGGAGATGTTGTCATTCATTTCACATTTCTTTTATTGTCACACACTACCAGGTTGAAGATTATGATAGGTTCGAGTTTTTTCGACCCCATTGAGATTTATTGTTACAGACAAAACAATTTGCCACAATTGTGAACAATAAATATAGTAGACTGTGAAAGAGTGAAGAAGTTGATATAATTCTGTAGTATCCAATCAAAAGGCAAGAATTCATAAAACGATTTTGATTCAAGACCAGGTACAATTGCTGAAGTTCCGTATCACCAGAAGAATGTATCAAAAGCGAAGCCGTGTTATCGTAGTCCAGGAGAAGTCCCAAAATCAGCCGAGTCGTCAAACATCCACAAGAGAGTTCCACTTTCGTTGCACAGGTCGTCGTCGTAGCTGATCTCCACTCTTCTCTCACCAAGTCACTCGCCAGGATACAATCACTAACACCGCCGCTCGCTATCTGCCCTGGCGTCGGGTCGGAGCGCTCTTATAGCACGCTAGGGCTAGCGGCCCGCCGACTAGCTGCGGAGTAGGGGCGGTGGCGAGTCCCTACCCGCTTGCTCGGGCGTGACGGCCGCGCGCGGACAGTCCAGGCCTGCTCGCACCGGTCGCCTTCTTCTCCCGCCAGGGGCGGTAACGCCCCGCTGACGTCACTCGGCGGCGGCTCCTTCAAATGCGTGCAGCCGGTCACGACAAATTCTTACTACTTTTTTGCTTCACTGATATCACAAATGGGTATAAGGTTATTGCACCACTATGCTGGTTGCGTTTAGTGGTTAATCAGTTTTATTACCATTGAAAGCCATCTATTGTTTTGAATTTTTGTTTTTTTTATTTACAGTTTCTATTTTCGTATTTTTCTGCAATCAATGAATGCCAATAAAGACTGGATTAATATACACTCTAATGTATGAAATGCACATTCATTTTTACACCCAGGACATTCATCCTGTATTTTACTCCTTTAAAACCTTTCATTCACTAAAATTTAGAAGAATACAATTATTTACTTTTCACAGTGGAAATGTTAGCTGCTGAAAACATTTAACAATTACCTAGAAATAGAACTCATTTTGAACATAATTCCGAGAATCCTTAGCAGCTTCCTTTATACCATATCATTAGTCGTGTCTTTATTTTTTGCCTACTGTTTCATTACTATTTGTTGGGTTTGTCCCCTTTATGACGCGGGAGTTGAACGTTTGTTAGTTCATCAGCATTACCGATTTTCAGGATTATTTGGGGAGTTTTAACAGCATGTTATATTCGAAATGTTGGTGATTTTCCTGTTAATTTAATTTCTATTTACTATATATATATATATATATATATATATATATATATATATATAGTAAATAAAAATTAAATTTATTTAAAAAATATAGAAAATAAATACAAGTATGTAAATATATGAAAAAATGTTTTAACCAAATATCCAGAAAAATTGGCAATTTGCATATTATTAAGAAAACTGGCAAAATGTGTAATTTAATCATCATAAAATAAAAATTTTGATATTGTTTCATCCATTTGTCAAGTGAAGTCTAATACTCGTAATTTCTCACTACAAAGAAAAAAAAATTTCCGTTTAAATCCGTTTCATAGTTATCAGGCTTGATTTAATCATATTTTACAAGATTTTCTGATTCTAACGATTACAGGTACAGCACGATGTGCACGGGGGGGGGCAGCGCGGTGGCGACGCGGGGGCGCCGCGGAGAGCGCAGGGGCGGCGCGGGGGTGGCGCGGGGGAGTGGAAATTTTAATTGCGCGCGCGGAGGCCGCGGGTGTAGGGGCTTCCTCGCCGGAGGTTAGCGATTCGCGCTTTCCCATCAGGAAGCGCCCTTCTGTGACGATTCGCAATTTTCCCCTCGCCATTTCCACACTGCGCTCAAGGAATTTCATGCATTTTGCTGTCCCACCTGCGAAGCTGATTTTTTTCTATTCGTGTTGCTGATTGCTCTTTTGATGTTTGCTTTTATTGCTCTTTACGATGGTCATTAATTGTTAAGATAGCGAATCACCCCTTTGCCTCTCTCTCTCTCTCTCTCTCTCTCTCTCTCTCTCTCTCTCTCTCTCTCTCTCTCTCTCTCTCCCTCTCTCTGTCTCTATCTCTCTCAGTCTCACTGTCTCTATCTCTCTCTGTCTCTCTCTGTGTCTGTCTCTCTCTGTGTCTGTCTGTCTCTCTCTCCACCTTTCTCTCTCTCTCTTCCGTGTTTAGGTAGTTATAAAAATAAATAATTAAGTGTGTGGGAGGCTTTGGAATAAACCAGTGTTTGGTATGGATGATGGTGGAACCAAGATTAAATTGCCCTCCTATTGATGTGAACTAGTATGACCTTGCCAATTTACCTTATGACGAAACGGAAAAAGCGTATTTAAACAAGGAATGCATTTTGACAAAAGTGCACTATTTAATTCGTGATTCACGTTAAATAATTAAACACAGTCTGTGTTATTCCATTTCTTCTCTCATTAATATCCGAGTGATCTTTTCCGTAAATCCCGTAATATTGAACGCAACGTAATGGAAAACGCACTTGCAATTGTAATATAGCGCATTTGACATTTCATTAAGCAACAGTAGAGAAATGTATATCAAAACACACATCTAATTGCTATTTGTACCCTATAATCGACCTGAGAGAATGAAGTTTCTACCTTGTAGTTCCACAGGGGTAGTCTTGTCAGTTGTAATACGGGTAATACCAGTCCCCTTCATGAGTTCCCTATGGATCATGGGCGCGCGGAGAGACGGTTCACGGCGTTGGCGGAAGCAGCGGTGCAGTCGCATCTGCCGCCCTGCGCAGGCGCGGAATGCTGCGCGACCAGTCTCGGGCATCATCGAAGCCTCTATTAGCGGCGCCCCGCGCTCGCGATCGCCTTCGCAGCCTGCGCGGCAAGGCGCTGCGTCACTGCATGCCCCGCGGCCGCTCCCGTTGCTGTCGCCCGTGGGGCCTTCCTCCGCACGGTTTCTTATTCTTCTTCATCTTCTTCACGTTGCATGTGCATGCAATCGAACATTGACCATCACGTTTGCGTACTCTCTATCTCTTCCCTCTTTTTCTGTCTTTTCTTTCCTTCTCTTTTGCCTCCTCCGTCTTCACTCTTTACTCTCTCCTCCTCTCTCTTTTCTCATTCACTCTACCTGCGTATTTTTCATTCTCTTTTACCTCTCTCCCTCCTCTTACCGGTTATGCTGCAGGCCAGGATCCGGGCCACATATTCGCGGACGGGCAGTAACACAGAAATATTTCTAGAACTAGAGATAGTATAAAATGATTTTACGTAACTTATTGTAAATATCTCAGCGCCTTTTGTTGACTATTTTCTCAAAAAAATTATTTTCCATTTCACTTCCTAAATTCTATAAAGATATAATGACATATCAAGTTATTTTCGCAACGATATTTTTTCACAGTAAACAAAGCAAAGTGTGTATGAATTTTCTTTCGTAAATGGCGTGTACCAAAATAATACAAGCAACATGTGCTCGAAGATATTTGTGCACTCATCTTTTCTCGTCCGACAATAGAAAAACCGATGGGAATCTGTTCGGGCACTTGTTACATAACTAACCATTCACGCAAACTGTTTTGGGTTTTGAAGACGATGGTTTGGAGTTGCTCAAATTAATTTCATAGAGTTTTAAGTTCTCAAAATTAATACCAGTGTATTTATGTTAACTATTCTAATCCTTTTTCGAGTAATCCCTTCATGGAAGTCGAAGAGTGTCGGGGCGTACGCATGTTCACGCTGCAGCACAGATCCCCGACGCTTGTCCGATATTTTCTTAGATTCGCTGAATCGGGCTATATGAGGATGGGGCTTCTGCCCTACGCGTGGATGTGAAAACAGGATGGGAAGGAAAGAACTTGCTGCAAGCGTTTTGAGGTATTGCTTGAGCTTCTCGTTGGAAAATGATCGCACTGGCATTGATTAGAAGCAGATCTCTGCTTCTACTCAGCTAATTATGTAAGACATTTTCAATGTATAATTTATCACATGTTTAATTTAATTTTCAAAATACTCTTATTTATAAAATAACATTCCAATTAATAAATTCAATATGCGAATATGTTTAAAACAATATAACAAATACTACGAAGGGCAGACATTAACAACACGCATACGTACACAGGACGTCGGGCAGAAATGAGCTCTCGGTTCCACTCAAGTGGTCTTCTTATCACATAACCTGCCATAACCTTGATTTGATCATGGTTGGAAACACTAGTCCCTCCAACACCAGCTGCAAGCAATCTGCGTCTCTCCTTCGAATGCATGTCATCACCTGCCGACTTTGTTGTGTTCGCGTGATAGTGCAGATGGGCCACGTTTCGATTGCATTGCTCATGACATGTACAAGTTGATTTCAGGTCAAAAAACTCACTACAGTCTTTCTCTCAAATAGATGAACAAATGTTTCTAATGTCATTTAGCTGAGAAGTAATTTCTTTCTACAAAGTAATTTCTTGACTATTTCTCTTCTTCTTTCAAATCAGATAGGTTGTCAATGCGCTAAAATGAATAAACTCGTATATGTAAATATTCTTGGAGAAAAAATCTACTTTTTATAACAAGAAACGAAAAAAACAAAATTTATAAAGTGTGGGAATTGGAGTGCAAATTACGACACCTATGTATCATGTGCAAATGCAAATTGAAAAGACTGTAATCAGACGCCTTGGAAGAATATTCTTCGAAACTCAAAATCGAAATAATACCTATATTATCATTATCTTCTACCGATAAACAAGTAGTTTTTGAAATTATAAGTATGTTATCAAAAAATCTTATTTGATTTTCAGAATCTGGCTAATGTTTATTTTCAAAGGAATATTCCATGATTTGGAGTGCGTTTATTCATCTTAGCTTCTGTAAGTCTCCCAATGTCACCGAGGTATCTTCCATTTCTGTCACAAAGAACAGAGTACACGGCGTTGTATGAAGCAAGGGGAGTTTAAAGGGTTCCAAAACCCAGAATTCTGCACCTATGACTTAACCACAAAGACACGTCACAATAATTCGCAATCCGATGTAACATGTATCCCTTCTCTCTGATCTCCACTTCATAGCAAACCGCAGTCGGCAATATGCTCCGCTGCATCGTATCTCCTGGATTGTTCTCTGCCTTCTCCTTCGTCAGTTTCCCGACTCAGTCCCATGCTTCCTGCCGCGTTGCCGCCGCTCTGCCTCCGCGACCCGCTCCCGCTCCCCCCGCACCCTCCCCCGTTTCTATAACTGCTCCTGCACCACTTCCGCCTCCGCACCCGCCCATGCTCCAGGCCCCGCGCACGCTTCCGCCCCCGCAATCGCCCACGCCCACAGCACCGCTACCTCTGACAACGGTCTTTACCTTTACGACATACCACAACTTACCCCTACGACATTCGACTTCGCTCCCGTTACCACTGCATCCATCCCCTCTTCATCGTCGAGTTCGATGACTTCTTCACTTCTAACACCACCACCATCCCCATCATCCTTACTGTCATCATCACCACCACCTCACCACCCGCGATTCCGCCGTAGCTACCTACGTCCGTCGCCAGCGTCGCCACCGCCGTCGAATGGGTCTGCCTTCGCGTCCGCCTACTTTAGCCATCGCTACCTCCTCCTCCTCCTCCGGCTCCTGTTCCTTCGTGGTCTCCTCTTCGTCCGCCACGCTGCAGGCACGGCGTCCGCCGTGGCTGCCGCGGCGCACTCGCTCGCCGCCGTTTATGAGCCGCCGTGTGCGCGGCGCGCGGCGTTTAAGCGAGGAATGCCGCCGGCGCAGCGGCTGAGCCCATATTAGCGCGCGCGGGCCGACTGCGCTGCCATGCGGCGCGGCGGCCGCGGTAGCGGCAACCTCCCAGAAGGCGCTTAGCAAACCTGTTGGGCATTCGCCGCTCACGAAGGACTTAGGACGCGTGCTGCGCGCTAAGTCTAAATAGGAAACGGACTACCGTGGCTTTGAGTTGCCTTCGCTAGCGAGTAAAATCTGTTCCACTTTACCTGATGACATTATTATAAAAGGTTGTTTCTGGAAGGATGTATTGCCCGATATTCTTTCCTTTCTTCATTTGATTTTCCCAACAGAGTGATTTTTAAAATCATTTTTATTTATTGTAATTGCCGTTTACCTGCTTCTATGTGAGCTGAAAACATGAACCGCATTCTACTTTCATTTTTTGATAGGTGGTTTCTTGCCAGTAAGGACATCACAACAAAAGTCTACTGAGACGTGTCATAATGAATATGCCACATTCGACATGAAACATCGCATGTGACTTTCTACATACGTCATACAACATAAAGCAACGTTCTACATAAGGCATATGACATACTAAGCAGGACATACTAAGTAATACATGCTACGTTCTGCCTATGTCATGCAGCAAGAGACATATTGCCTACTATGACATATCATCTTCGACATGCTACAATAATCGTGATACGTTACGTGATCTTGTTACATACTATATGTGACACGCAAAGTTCATAATATAATATAAATGTGACTAGTGTAAAACAACTGCGACATTTATGTCATACATCATCAAATGTGACGTGCACAGCGATGGGCAAATGCTTGCAGTTTTAAGGTGCCCGTACGTGTCCGGACCGCTAACTTTAGCTCGCAAATCTTAATTTGAGACCACCGGCTGAGGTGGCTTAGAGCAACAACGGAGGTCACTGTAGTACCTTTGAACGTAGGTATTACCTTAACATCTAGGTCGAGTTCAGCCGCTGACTGTAGGAGAATTCTAGCAGCTTGTTACGCTGATCGGTAGTTTTCCATGGTTTCCCCGATCAACACCAGGCGAATGCCGAAGCAGTACCCTAACGAACGGGCCACGGAGAGTGCACGATCTTTCTATCTTCTTCCTTGTCCTATTCCCATCCCTTAGTTACATACACACTTACGTACTACACTATACTACCGCACATATAGGCAGACTAGTGAGGCGATTAGAGCTTGTCCCAACTGGAACGGTGCCCCGCTGGTGGAAGATATCTGAAAGGGGAAAATCCCCGCAAATAGATGTGCAGGTCGTCGTCGGATCTCTCCATCCGTCGGTGGAAGAACACCGCTACCTTCCGTGATAAAATATGCACTACAATTATGGGACTAATGGACACAACAGTTGACGCCCCCAAAACACGAAATAATCGGCCAGTTATTATCCAAGGACCATCCGCTCTATTTCTAGACACTATGAGTGGAACAGCGCAGCGATGCAATGCATAAAGGATATATGTGGCTTTGAATAGGGAGCATTTCAGCTTCACTTCATGTATGTTCAATATCAAGAACTCACAACAGTCGGATATCAATGACTAATGTGTACCTCTTGCTCAGTTGTATGTATTGTAATGTACGAAAATTTGGTAATATTAATTTCTGATTTTTTTTCTAGGGTTTTTATCTAGCCAACAGCCGATTACCCTTTACGTCCCAATGGGATGCATATTTGACCATACACTAGACCAACACACTTACGGGCTCCTCTGATCTGGGGTTAGCAGAACGCGAGACCCTCCGCGACAACACATACAAAGTCAAGGGACAAACAACCATGCCCAAGGCGGGACTCGAACCCGCGACCCTTCCGACCGAAGCGCTGAGTCGGTACTCGCACTTAGCCACCACGGCCATCCAGATCGGAAATTTCTGAATTAATTATTTTAATTTGCTTAGTCAAAATATAATAACATTCAATTAAAAGTTCTTGATTTTTCGTGTATTTTAGTTTTTTTAATGTCTCTAACTTGATAATATATAGTGTTGATTTAAACCATCAAGTTTGGTCGCCATACATTTCCCCCTCCCACGAACTAGAAACTGCTAATAGATAACTTTTTGAAAGAAATTCTGTCTGAAATTGGTGAAAGTGTCAGGACACTTTCACCAATAACGCAATAACACAAAGCCGTGTTATTCTCAAAGTTCGGACGTCGGTCTCAGAAAAAGTTGCCGAACCGCTGCCTAAATGCTGGTGTAATCGAATTTTTTTTTTCACGCTTCAACCCAAGACGAAATTCAGAATTCACTTTAGTGGCTCATAAATCTCTCAAACCGACAATTCTCAATTCTCGGAGGAATGTGAAACTCATAAATTATTTTTTCTCTTCATTAATTTTTTTCTGATATAGTAATGTATAATACTTAAGGACACACATAACAAGATTAAGAAAATCAGTTTTCATCAAGAGAATCTTTCGGAAGACATTCCAGTAAAAATCGGATGGAAGTCCAGGTACATCTACGATATTTTCCCACACGAACGCTAACTGTTCAATATTATTTTCTTATTAATATCATTTTAATCAATTTTATACCATTGATTTATTATGAGAAAATTAAAACTCAGTTAAAATAACAACAGCAAAAAATGGGTTATAATTCAATTTTCCCGGTTTTCCCTGATGAACATGTATTTCAATTTCGTATTGATTTTACGATTCGTTATTGACATCTGAGGTAAACTAAAATTTTTTGCATACCGAGCACAAATGTTACGAAGTTTAGTTACTTTTGCTTAGTTTATCTGACCATTTATTTATTTGTTTCAGAGACGAGTTTTGATAATTGTTTAAAATATTTTTGAGGTATTTTCATGCCAATATTATTTATCAAAGAGAATTAAACTGTTCTAGATTGTGACTGTAGCAGATGCAAGTCGTGGGATGTGCCGTGCTGCGAGTCCAACTACATACGGGATCAGAACGGGTTTCAGGGGATTGTGTGCCTTTAGGGTCGAATGAAAGTCAACATGCAATAATAGTCAATTGAAAATCAATGCTTGCATAAATACAAAGGTTGTTTTAGTGAGAAGTAAACCGGAGGAGTCGAAATGAAAGTTGAGTGAAAGTTTATAAAGTTTATGCTCTTCTCTTTTGAAGTTAACTTTACTTACAGTTTGTAGTACTGCAAGCTCCAACCCAAATCACTCGGCTGATTGTGTGGATGTCATCAGGGCTGAAGGTGGCCCCAGGGAAATTCGGCGATGCGAACTGGAATGGGTGCGGGCTCAGTTGACCGGGGCTGGTTGGGGAGTTTGCCGTACGTTCGGTCAGGCGGCAGTTGATGCACGTGAGTGGCACGAATGAAGAGCTAGCGGCCTGTTGGCCGTGCTGGTTTGATGACGCCTTGGTAGGCAAAGCAGGAACAGCCGTCTCGTTCATAGACTATCCGCCTAACGAGTATTGATATGCTCGCCCGTTGTTGACAGATGAGTGGTTGAACAATGAGTACTAGTCAGTTCTGTTTGAAGTTTGTTAGCGTTCGTAAATTCTGTCAGTCTGTTCTTTCTCAGCCGTTCGAGTTCTCCGCGTCAGTCTGCCCCGTCGGAGCGAAATTGCAGTATTTATTATTGGGGGTGTAATTGAGGTCGTGGAGGGGAGAGCCATGTGACATTGACTTTGAACCTATGGTGAGGCGGTGAAACGCGATGTGCCCACGATCGGCTTCCTATTTGTGGGATGCGTCATCGGGCCCGGAGAGAAGAACGTCTCGTGACAATGGCGGCGATCGGATGCTAAGGCGATGTCACATGAGGTGCCCGCGATGGCGGCTACCGTTTGTTCTATGTGAAAGGTTTTCTCTCACGGGAACCGCGGCATCTGGCTTGCAGATAGAGAAGAAGCTGGGCGGCCGCGCGCCTGCGTTGCAGATGTAGGTCTTTTTGGCGGCGAGATATCTTAATAGTGCTGTATTGGCGAGGGATGCACGTAGCGATTCTCAGAAATGTTTGTTTACATAGCGGTCGATGACAGGTAGTGAAGCAACGGGGGTGTGAAAGCCGGCCGCGTGCCGGGGAGAGCCCATCCCTTGCTAATTATGTCTACGCCTGCAGCCGGGGCGGCGCCGGTGAGCAGCGGTCAGTGCACGCGGCGGATGGAGGCTTTTGATTTGATTTGAGAGGAGTTTGATTTGAAGTACGTGCTTCGGCGGAGGTGAAGGCGCAGTGAGAAAGTGGCCCGCACACTCTGAGTAAATGATTTTATTGTCCATTTGTATTGGGCTTTCTTTCAATGCGCGTCTGCGTGCTGGAATGCTCTGGGAGTGGGCTTTGTCAGGGTTGTCAAAAGCATGTTCTGAACGGCGGGTGGCCACGTGGGTTGAAGGCAATTAGGGTCTGCGCCCTGGTATCGAATTTGATTGCGAGATTGAACAGTGGTATTTCTATATCTCAGTTGGTTCACAGGTTAAGTTTACTTTTTTGGGGGTTATTTAATGTCGCATCAACATCTAGGTCATTAGCGACCACTATTGGAGTTACCGGTATGTTAACTATGAAGATGAAATGATATGGTGATGATAAGGTGTGAAAGGACGAACACAATTACAGTCATGTCAAAGGCGGGACTCGAACTAGTGACCCTTCAGTCCGAGATCGCTACGACTCTACTGCCTTAGCGATCTCGGCCACCGTATCGGTAGTTTACTCTTTTGTCAAAATGATCTGAACTTGGTACCACAGAATTCTAGAATAGTTATGTAAGATACAAGTGGTAAAAGTGACATTTTATTTTTCGATTTGTTGGGAAAATTATGACACGAGGCCGATAGGCCAGGACGCGCAATACAACGAACAAAATTAAATAACTACTTACCACGTGCGTCGTGTATTAGTTTTTGACAGCCCCATTGACTGATTTCTTTTTAAATTCAAGCATACAAATCACTTAACGACACATTAAGGTGAATAGTAGCTGATGCGATCAGACGAAATTATTTTATCTTTGTTGCTTTTACAGATTTATCAGAATATTTGAGCATCGCTTCACTTTTACCGCTAGTGCTAAAAAAATGAACTTTTAGCGTTTCCTACTTTGCCCTGAAGGGTCCGCTTTTGCTAGTGGCTATCTAGAAAAATGATTGCTGAATTACAGACAATTTCGCAAAGGTGTAGAAATATTACGAGCAACATTAAAATATAAAAATTGCGAATCGCAACCTCGATTCATTTCACTGCCAGAGACATTCACCACTTGCGCGGGAAATAACGACTCATGGCAATGTGAAAGCACTTTTCCAAGGTCTGTGCGCGACTGCAATTTCATTGCAACATAAACTAACGTTGAAGTTTATCGCCGAAAGAAGCAACTTTCCCATGATGCAAATTCACTGATATAAATTTACATGCCAGTAAGATTTTAACTCCACTGAAGTCAATTTGGATATCGCAAAGAGTTCATTAACTTTCATAGCTATGGAAATATTGAGTAAAGTTAGAGCCCTAAATTATGTACGATATGACACTACGGTCATATTTCGCGGCCGGATTGAATTTTTCTTAATATTTGGTCTGAGACACACGAGGTTTAATTAAAGAATTTTTAATGAGTTTCATTTCATTTCCATATCATACTATAAAAAATACAAGATAGTGAATAAAATGCGTGTCTTTGAGAATCTCTATAAAGGATCATAAATAACAGCATTAATGACACCTATCAAGCCGCAGAGCGTCGACATTTCAGGTTCCGTGTGCGACGGCGCGTCTGGCGAAGTGATGCAGCGAGACGGCGGCGACCTCGACTGATGCCTAGTAAAGCTGCGCGAATGGCCGGACAAGGTAAAATAAGGAATTGCTAATCCTCGATAGTTGCATCCAATGTGTCCATTAATTCTTTCAGACCATCAAGCTCTTCCATTAATTCTTTATCTTTTATGGCTACCAAGCACTTACCCCAGTCCTTCAGAAGCAATGACATTGGTCGAGAGTGCCTTCAATGTATTTCAATAGAAAATTGGAATTATTTATACGTGAGATTGCTTTGAAGTGTTTTTTGAGAGGTAGTTAAACGTTGTTTTTACTTCAGCTCAAAACTGTTAATTTACTGACTTAGATACGTCACAAGAGACAGATCATTTCCTGCAATTTCCCTCATTCAATCCTAGGATGAGGTCGACACCACATGGAGGAACATCCAGGGAATGGAACCGTATCTGGAGTTCTTTATGCAAGAGAATTTTGTACTTATTTTCACGACGATATTCAATGTTTTCCATATTGTTCGGTGCTTGGTGTGGAATGTTGTGTAGACCGAATCAAAATGTTGTAGACTCAATACGAACGCATACACGTATGTGTGTGTTATTTACGTTCTGTGTTTTTGACTTTTGAAATGAAGATTTTTATTTCTTCCTTTGTATATCTACAATTTTGATACAATTCTGCCGTTAAAAAATCACACATTCAACATTAGCATGCGTCCTGCTTCCCAATAGTACGTTTTGAATTGTATTCCCATGTTCACGTCAAAAAAATTGTGACTGTTGTACATTGTAATATTGACTGATGTAGTTGTAAATTGTCGTGACCGTGTGCCATTGCCACTAGATGTAATTCGTTGTCCAGCTCGTGCATCCTCTTTCGCTTGCCAGGCAGTAGAGCCACTTGAGCGTGGCAGCGGTGGGGTGGGAGCGGTAGTGTGGGCGGGGGCGGGGGCGGGGACTGGATGAAGCGGGCAGCCGGTCGGCTGTGGGAGCGGTTAACAGCCGTGTGAAGGCCGGCTCCGGCCCGCGCCGGGAATTTTTAGAATCTGTAAATGACTTTTGAGGAAGGTGGTCGCGCAGCGTCCACGCAGAGGAGCCAGGCCGGAGCGGCGGCGGCGAGTCAGGAATCCGGTGACGTCATGCTCGGGCCGCACGTGCGCGTCCGGCGCCTCCTGACACGTGAGAGCCCTTCGGCGCGGCCGCCAGAGCCAGCACTGCAGCACGCTGACCCGGAGGTCCCAGCAGAGCCAGAGGGCTCGGTCGAATTCAGTCGCTGTTTGGAGAAGAATTCTTGCAGTCGACAGCTCTGATGGGTACTTTTCCGTGGTTTCTTCGATCAGTACCAGGGAAATGCCGGAGCAGTATCCCAACAAACGGGCGACGGACGTGCGCAATCGTTGGTCATCTTGCTTGTTCTGTTCTCACACACACATGCACAACAATATCGTTAATCAACAATCAACTAACCAACAATCAGTTAATGAACCTTAGAGAGAATGTATGGTCTGATGGAGGCCGATGTAAGGTCTGCTCGCTGGAAACAAACGCAATTAAAATAATTTATCTTCTAAAGTAGACTTGGTACACGGTGTTTCGAGTCAACAGAATAAATTCAAATATTAC
The DNA here is from genome assembly GCA_011170035.1 of Teleogryllus occipitalis. Classification (NCBI taxonomy): domain Eukaryota; kingdom Metazoa; phylum Arthropoda; class Insecta; order Orthoptera; family Gryllidae; genus Teleogryllus; species Teleogryllus occipitalis. The sequence continues at coordinate 70,704 of BLKR01014959.1, read as the reverse complement.
CGTGTTGGCAACGATCTTCAGTGACGTTACAGAAACATGACTATGTACTCGCGCTTCTTTTCTTCCAAAGGCGTTGTAGCCGCAATATGACCCAGACCTAAAGTTTGTGTAGTTTGTGTACTAGTAGTACACGTCTCAATCTTCGGAGATTATAGGAGAATAATTGATTAAAACATTCTGATTTTTACAAATCCATATGTGTTATCAACGTCAATAGCAAATTTTTGAAAATAGCCTATTTAAAAATAGGATAGAACCGTGCAGAAGTATGTCTGGCACGAAACGTGTGAAGATCATTGGTCCTTTTATTATTTCGATCTTAAGGTTAATACTCACTCATTTTTTCTTATTTTATTAAATACATTTCTTCCTTGGATTCAGTAATGTAACGGAATATTAGCAGTATAGAAAACTTACCGCATTCGGTTAATTCGTATTTTCCTGGAATATTTGTCAGCATTCACGGATCGGGTCAGCTTCCCAGTGGAGTGTTCAGCGAGGTCAGTCTCAGTGCGGACGTACACAAGTTGCGCGTGACGTTACGGGGAAGGACTGGCGCACACTTCTGCGTTTTGCGAGCCCCGCTCCCTCCCCTCCCCTCCCCTCCCCTCCCCTCCCCCCGCCTACTGCAGTCGGAATGCAATTAAGCGCCGACGCTTTCCTTTGGACTCGATTTACTCTCGACGCACCGCGTCGGCCCGCCCACCAGACGCCACCCCCACACGCCCCGCTCGCGCCCACGCGCCCCCACTTTTGTCTACTAGACGCCCACGCTCTCCTCACCCTCCGTTCGCCCACCCACGCACCCTCCCAACCACAGCCAACCAGCCGACGCAACCGCCTAACCACACACTCACTGGTCTTCTCACACTCCCACCGACGTTCGCTTGGCTCCCCACCCTCCGCCTTTGGTACATTGTAGTGTCAACCCACTCGTCGACTCACCCTTTGACCTCGTGTCCACCCTCCCGTCCTCTCCTCCGTCCTCTCTCCCGTCCTCTTTCTCGTCCTCACCCCTGTCCTCTCCCTCGTCCTCTCCCTCGTCCTCTCCCTCGTCCTCTCTCCTGTCCTCTCTCCTGTCCTCTCTCCTGTCCTCTCTCCTGTCCTCTCTCCTGTCCTCTCTCCTGTCCTCTCTCCCGTCCTCTCTCCCGTCCTCTCTCCCGTCCTCTCTCCCGTCCTCTCTCCCGTCCTCTCTCCCGTCCTCTCTCCCTCTCTCTCCCGTCCTCTCTCCCGTCCTCTTCCCCCAATATCTCTCCCCGTCCCCTCTCCCGTTCTCTCTCTCCCGTCCTCTTCCCCGTCCTCTCTCCCGTCCTCTCTCCGTCCACCTCTTGTCCACCCAACAAGAGGTGCAGCCGACCGCCATCCCCCTCCGTTTGCGAAATCGCCCCTCCACCACCAGTTAGCCAAACTCGCTTCCAACCCATTGCCTCTTCCCCATCCCGCCTCAGCGCGACGTGTCTCTGTTTAACCTCCGCGGCGGTTAGCTGCGCACGCCCGAGGGTGTGGGTCTCGCTTTACTCTGAGCTTCCAGCGTCGAGTTCTGTGTGTGGGCCGACTCCGGCTTTCAGAGGAATGTGTTAAAGTATGCACAGTGAAGAAGCCTGTGTGCGGAGGCAACGAAAGTGAATGCGAGAGACACTGGATATGCATAATTTGATTTTCGTTTTCTTTAAAGACTTGTTTTAGAAATAGAAATTCGAAGAAAGTTTAATGAGTAAATATGTCTGCAATTTCTCTTTGAGAAATGTTTTTCATTTGCGAATTAAAGATGGTCTAAAAACAACTCATGCTGATGACATCAGAGTTCTAATAAAATACGTAATATTTGAATAAATATTGAGTTGTTTAATAAATATTTAAGACCACGTGAAATGAATTGAAATATATGAAACTAAAATTGTATTAAGAAAGACTTCATTTACACTAAAAATAGTGTCTTTATGTACAATATCTTTGCTTTCATTAGTGAAGTGTACATACCACTCTATACGATACGATCCGCACTGTTCTTGAAGGCAAACCTAACACTGAAACTTTCACATATTTCCAGTTTTGTTGTCCCGCTTCTCCTCTCTTTCAGATTTCAGAAGTACACTGAAAGAGTGCCTTCGGAAGCAGAATTTTCCTGAACCCGTCCTCGAAATTTTGTTTTTGAAGCTGCTGAACCGTCATACGGTTTTAGTAAATACCCAGGTCACCCGAAATAATCATATTGATTGACACGTTCATTGCATTTAATGGAAATTTCCAAAATACACATACTAATTCTGATATTATAAAATATAATATTACTTACAATATCCCTTGTTCCAATGATAAACATGGAAGTAAATCACTCTTTTCTCTTCATTGGCAATAGTCGAATGGAAAAGAATAAATATTTCGGAAATTAAATATTCTGAATAAATGGAGAAATAAAGGCAAAGAAATAATTTTTTCTCTCACAACGTTTTTTCAAAGTGTACTCTTAGGATTATAATATCAAGCCGTCCTTGCACCGTTTCTAGTTTTGGGACCGCATCTGAAGTTTTGTGCACCAGAAGGTCCTAGGTTTGCATGTGATCGTTCACAATTTTTTTAGATTAGCTCAAAGGCTTATTCAGACGATATCATTGCCTGGATTATGATTCGAGGGGCCTGTTCCTCTGATCAGCATTTCCTACAGCAATTCCTGGCGAATGCCTCAGTAGTTCGTTTAACAATGGGAGACAGAAAATACATGATTTTCCTTCCCCCTTCTGACCCTTTTCCTTGTTATGGCCAGCGTTGGACTCATTACCCTTCATAATTGTCCCCACCCCGTAGGAAATCTAAACTCTGCAGCGACACTGCGAGTATGCAGAGGTCAAAACAACACTCGAATCGAATAGTTTGTTTCAGAAAGGTCACATCGCTTTCAGCTGTTTGATGCGCGTAAAGAAAACGCAATCTCCAGATAATTGTCTTATTTGAAGGACACAAATATTCACATCGCCTTAGATTATATTGAGTAGAACGGATATGTAGTTTCCACATTTTGTTGCACAATAAACGTGATACTCTTTAAAATTGATTTTTTAAATTCAGTGAAGTGTTCACAAATTAGTATATTTTACTTGTAAAAATTTAATTAAAATAGCACACAAAAAGTGATATATAATACACAAAACAGTACAGTATAGAACTATTCCCTTTCTAAGTAAATGGCCTCGCCCAATTTAAAATCTTTCTTATGCATAATCCCTTTTCAATATGTCACTTTTCTTAGCACCGGCAATGTAACTAAGCTAAGAGCACATTCTTCATGAAACTGTAAGTTAAACTTAATTTTTGTAAAGTTTGTAGTTGGGGCCGCGTGGAAACTGATTCGATTGGCCTGCAGCGTCAGAAAGACCTCCGCCTGACAGCCACAGACTGCACCGCCGCCGCCGAAACAGCCTGCTCCCCTAGGCTCATCCAGCGCGGTGGGTCGTCAGACTCAGCCATCCCGCGAGACGCATCTGTCTTTTGTGCCTCTGCTCTCCGCGTTCGGCGCCTTATCTTTTCCGCCGCGGTGCCTCCGTCCCCCTCTCCGCCGTCACATCGGCCTCCTCCTCGACTGACGCGACGCCCGCCGTCGCGGGTGGCTCCGCTGCGACGCGACGCAGCGCGCTTTTGTTTTCCCTCGGCGCCAAGCGTCCTCAGAGGGAGGGATGGCCGCGGATGGAAGCCGTCGACGACAGTCACGCCGACAACAGCGGCGATGACATGTGGGGAGGTGGGTGTAAACACGATTCCTGGCAAATATGATGCTAGACTTACATGCAGCTCTCGTTTCCGTCTGCGCATGTTTCCTTGGACTCTTGCAGATGGAAGAAGATTGTGGGGATTGGTTATTTCGGCGTCAGTATTATTGTATACAATTTGTAGAGATGGATACATAGAGGGACGAAAAGAATGAGAGACGTGAAAAGATGGGAAATGGTGAGATGGAAAGCCGCAGGGTTAATTAGTCAGTGGAATGGAAAGAGAGATGAAGCAGTGGATAGAGAGAGAAGACTGAAGAGAGTAGAGAAAGAGGGATGGAGAGGGAGATGGAGGAATGGAGAGAGAGATGGAGAGAGATAGGAAGGGACAGAGAGATGCAGAGGCAAAGAATAAGAGAGATGGAGAGATAGATGAAAAGAGAATGGAGAGAGAATGAGAAATAGAGAGGGAGAGAGAGAGAGAGGAGAGGAGAGAGACAGAAAAATGTAGGGAAAGAAGGGACGGAAGTATGCATGATACTTGGCCCCGGGTGGCCGTCAGTGGTAATAGAATGAATGAACATTGATATTATCATGAAGCCGCGATATAACCTAGGCATTAGTTTGAAATTTTTTGCATATAACACCCACTGGTAAAACGCGCTTCAAAGTTTTCAGTTTCTTTACAAAAGTGGATTCTCACCAAACTCCAAACTCCAATCTTCCTTGTCTTTGACACTTGATGCACATATTTGCGCCGCAAGTGATGTTTTAGCAACTAGCAAAACTTTTCTAATGATCTTATCTACCTTTGTTGCTTCTTACTCGAAGTGAGGAAATGAGGGGAATACAACAAATATTTGCAACGCAGTGAAACCTTGTATTAATGGAGTAGTTTTGATTATTAATTGCAACACTGTTCATTATGCCACATTTTTCTTAGTCGATGGTATTTGCTTTGTCGTGGAACGGAGGTGCAGGCGCAGGAGCAACGATTATTTGATTATGTTTTTATAAAAACACCAGCATGGAAGTTGCATTCGTTGTGCAGAGGGAGGGGTCCTGAAGAGAGGGCTCCACGGGGCGGTGCGAGCGGACGCACGGGGGCGTTGGCTCTCATTTCGCGGCTGGCTGCTCTCGGCACTGATGGGCGGGCGCAGGTGGCGACGCGCGGCGGCCGTCTCGCGACCCTACACACACACACACACACACACCATTCCCTCCTCGTCTCCCCTGTGCCCTCCTTACTGCTCCCGCCTTCTCCCGTCATCCCCGTTACCTCCCATTCTGTCTTCCTCTTGTCACCTCCTGAGACCTCTCGTCCCCTGCCGTCCCCCCTCCGGCCCCCTCTCGTCACCTCTCGTCCCTCCCGTGTTCTCCCCATCTCTTCCTCCTTACCGCCTCTCCCGTCTCATCACGACTTTTCCCGCCCTCTCCCACCCATCTCGTTTCCCTGCGTTCCCTCCCGCTCCCCCGCGCTCCCTCGCTCCTTCGCCCTCGCGGCCACGGCCCGCCGCCACTCGCTCGCCCAGACGGCTGCGACGGCGACGATGCCATAGCGCGCGGGGAATGACTAGCGAAAGCGCATGACAAAGCACTAAGGAAAGTCCCACACATCTGGAGGTGGACGTTTTACGAGTTGTACGAGGGGGACAGTACCCGACGGCTGTCGTGTTATATCACACCAGGCAGCGGTGTCTGCAGACTCTCCGGGAATGTGAAAGTCTCATCCAATGCATCACATCAACATATTCCAAGCACGATACGAAAAAACTATTGCCAAATGTCGATGAGTAACATTAATTAGGACTGCCTTATAATTTGTTTTCATGAGTTCCTTTTGAGTTCAACGATTTTCACTTTCAAAACATATTTCAAGGCAATATTGTAGATAAATGCTGAGACCAAACCCCCACCGCTATATAATCTATGTTTGCTACTAAAATTCAATTCTTCTTCACCCTTCCGTCTTTCTATTTCTCCTACTTTCTATCTACATTGGCTAATTCCGAGTTTTGCATAAATAGAAATCGTATTGAACCCGTAATCACAATAATACGATATATATATATATATATATATATATATATATATATATATATATATATATATATATATATTGAGATATACAAATTTTCTCTCTACTTTAATATCTTGCAAAGATCTTAGCGTCCGGCTTGCTGGGTCAATGGGTCACGATATATTATAATCCTTATTACCTTTATAAGGGATTATAGGATCCGCAGACTATACAGCGCTGCTGGGAATCTGAAATAGAATGATTCTAATTCCTAGTTCATTACTGTTTGGGTTGACTAAATGAAAGATCACTTTCTTTTCTAAAGAACAAAATTTAACAAAGTTTATTGTTACCTTTTTGCAAACAATATAGTGAATTTAATAAATGATTTTGATGTTAGGCCTTTTATTAAGATATCTTTGAATTTAGAGTTTTATACCGCGGTTAACTTATCTATTCTTCGTTGATGTCCCTCGAAGACTTCTCAGTCGAAATATCTTGCGAGCTTGCCGTAGTCCAAAGTTCCAAGAAATCCTCTTCTGCTCCTATCCAAGATGGTGTCAAACTATCAAAATTATCAGTCCCGATTACGTCCTATGACATAGTCCCGAAACCTATAACTCAATCACCACTCCCGACAAAGTTCCAATTTATGCATCAATATTACTTCCACATGCAATATCTGCAATATTATTTACTGTCCTTAAACTTTCACGATCTGAAAACCCGACTCTGACTATCTGCACTCGCTCCCTCTCACGACCTACGATCCGTTCAGACACGCGATGCCGGTCAGAATGAAATCTTCCTGCTTGATTCATCCGCGAAGCTTCCTATTAAACTCCCTTCTTTTTTTTCATAACATTTGACCGTCATTCTCTCACCCAGCCAATCCATGCGTTCGTTATATTTTGGTGTAGCTGACCTTTCGATCGTCTAAACTTCTTAATGCATATTCCACCATATAGTCTTCAAATAAATGTTAGTTTATATTCATGTGACATATCGGTATGTCACAATATATATATATATATATATATATATATATATATATATATATATATATATATATATATATATATATATATATATATATATATATCAGGGATTTATTTTGCTAATTAATAAAAGAGTGGGCCTGGAAATTCACTGCTCATTACGAGTTTTCGTCTGATAGAATCTTTATTTGGGGAATTTAGGACCGATTGAAACATAGCCTAATTATTATTAAAATAACACCAACTTTTTGATGACTACTTTTTCAAAACAATGCCCTTCGTTATTTATTATCATTCAAAAGTCTTCCTTGGGGTTATGTCACATTCGATTTATATTTTTAAGTCATCATGATCACATACATAAATATTTACTAAAACTATTGTACACTTAAAAATAAACAATCACATTCACACTAAAACCATTCTTTACGTTCGTGCTCAGATCTGTGCTTTATTAATTAATTCGACACCCATTTAATGATCATTTACTAACTAATCTTACCATCATCTTGGCCTTGAGCAAATTAGAAAATCTATTTATTTTGAAAATGTTCACTTTCCTTCATGATGTCCGCATAGCATACTGTGACCTTTCACTTATTTTAGGAATACTATATGACGAGGTTATATCAATTTCGACCCTCGCGTATACACCAAATATGTGACCGCTCCCTACTATGGGATACAAATGAGCGGATCACTCTAATGACTTAATGTTACTACTTGACCTTTGACCTGGTAAATCAATGTCACATCAAAATTTAGGAAGATCTTCTTATGTCCTAATCGTCCTACAGGAGTGGGTTCGTCTTTTATCCTCCTTTTGAATATTAAAATAAATACAGGCAAGTTAACTTTTAACTTTAACAAAGTTTTGATATATTCTACCAAATATTCTGATACAATTTCGTTAAGAATTTACACATTACCTAGAAATTCATATTACTTGCTGTAGTGTTCAGCAATTTCCTAAATATTGATCAACTGCAGTTGTACCTTTTCTATTTGTAAAATACTTTGAATGAATATAATCTTTCACTTTTACACAAACACAATGAAATACCTTAATACAATTCACAAAAAAAAACATCAAATCACATACACTGCTGAAAGAAAATTTACATGTGCAATATACACTTTGCATATACCTTTTAAATAAACTGGTACAATGAATGAGATCCCTTTAATAAGCAGTTTTACTGTTACGCAACTTATTAACCTTTTTACTATTTAATTAAAAACAATTTAAATCATGAATTGCAGAAAAGTGTATTCATTAGAAGAACAAATATAGTAGTTAAACAAAAGAATTAAAAGAATAAATTTTACACCTTTTTGCGTGAACAATTTATCTGAATTCTCGTTACGATGGAAAAATACTGAAAAGTTACGCTTAATAGCCAATAATTTAAATGCCTGACTATCTCTGTCTGGGCGTGAGGTGAATTCTATATATTCTTATGCGTGATTTACCCTCCTCTCAACTGTTCTTTTAAAAGGGATTTTGTCGAAGTTTTAAAATCTGGTCTTTTTTGACTCACGACGTCGCCGCGATGACACGTTCCTGCCACTCCAGGCGACGGCGATGGTCCCGTTGCATCCAAGGTCGAATTAGCCTCTTGCGTCGTGAAAAACCGTCCCTCGTCGATCTGTTTGCACGCCGACCTCGCGAAGTAACACAGCTCGACGGCGGTCTCCAACGAATATACGTTATCCCTTACTTGGAATGTCCAAGCGAACTATAACTTGCAATAAAAATAAATAAATAAATAAAACGTTTCTGATGGTTATAATTTGTTGGATCTCCTCTCGTTCAGTATCAGATTGCACACCGCAAGACAGTGCAGGTCCGTTCCGTCCGAAGGTTCACAGCAGAAAAGAACGTTTTTCCCTGCGGTGCAGATCGCCTCGTCATAAATTCTTCAAGGCGATTCCTGATTGGATGTTGATTTCTACTACGTGAGTGCGTTCAGAATTTTTACTCAGAATCTGATACAGAATATCCTTTCTTGCTGGCGCACCCCCTTGTAGTTCAGCGGTTCTATTACTGCTTTGGTCGTAGTTTAACATTGTCGCGCGCTATTTAAACAATGTAACCGACTTATGAGCGGTTACAATACTTGGGCATCGAATTGATCTCACGATCATTTCATTCCTCATTACTAGGGGGTGGATTTTGGTGACCTAAAAATTGCCAAAAATAATCAATAAAATGCTATTAGAATGTTTTTAAAATGACCTAAAAGCAGAGAAAAAATCCTTTCGTTCAAGTGAACCCAGCTTAAAAACGTTTGGTTTGGAACGTTCTTTATCAGGAAATCTGTATCCTTATTTGTTGTGAAATCGGCCGAACTGACAATGGCGCCGAAGGTGTCACAGGAACCTTTGATTACAAATTCACAACGGCTGACATTAAAAATTCTGAACAAAGAAATAGTATAGGCTACTGAGTGCAATTGTATATGTTCCGTGGTGGTAGCCGATATCTTGTAATCGATTATAGGTATGGGGATAATCAAACCACAATAGTAAAAATAAATAATATATATTTATTTTATGCCCAAAAGTATCTTTCGGGAACAATATTTTCTCTTCCTCAGTGCGTCTCTAATAAAAAGGAAAAAATGAGTGATTAACATAAAGAGGAACAGTGGTAAAAAGAATAAAATAGACAAAAGAAGTGAAATGAATAATGCAATGATACAATTTTGAAAAAATAATAAACAACATTGAAATAATTTACTGCCCAAGCAACGTGGATAACACCTAAACATTTAAAATTACACCGGATAAGATCCAGTGATGAACCACTAGGGTGGCCGCCATCTGGTAGAATGGTAGGAAGTGGAAGCCCACCCAATAGTGGTGGAGAGGGGAGACTGGAAGAGATAGTGTAAGTCATAAATGGTTTAAAATAGACAGCTTTTTAATAATAGGATTTATATACTTGATATGAAATCACAATAAGAAAGTTCTAAATCTGACGGTAATAAGATTGCAGCGAAAAAACTAGATTTTTGTAATAAGATATTTCAGATATTTAACTGAGAAACAAATATTAGATACCCAAATATTAAACGAATTAGCAAATAATAATCATTGAGAAAACGTGCGTTTGTGTAATTGAGTTACCTTCATAAGTTTCCAAAGGGTTAAAGACGTTTCAGATGAAAACGCGCGAACAAAATATTCCTACAAACCTCAGATCTCACGTGCTAGCGGCGAAGATACATCGCCATCTCACGTGACATAACAATCAATACTTTATTAAAATCAAACTTACTGAAATTGGTGAATTATTATTTTTAGTTATCGTAGTTCATAGAACAGCTCAGCAGTCACTATAAAAAGTGAATATCCTTTTAGCTTCAAAACTGTTACCAATGGATGTAGAGTATTTTGCTTGTCACACGTGCGCCATCAAAGGTAATCCAAAGGCCATCAAAGATTGAATTTCGGGCGAGGGGGCATGGGTCATCGCACTCAAGTGTCTCGAACTCGAGAGAAATATAAACCCAATAGTTAAAAAATTGCTCTAATCGCTTTAAGAGGAAAACTAACAAAAATTTTGTCAAAAAATAGGAGTGTTAATGTATTGAGAAAAAATTATTAAATGCTACTGGGAGAACAATCATCTGTGGAAATTTACAATGATCCACAGATTATTTTAGGATTCAAATATTGTCTCATAACGTCTTTGGAAGTGGTGTAAATCATTTCAAATTATAAAAAATATCTAAGCAGACAGAAGAACCATTTTTAAGAAACAAATTTAAAATTATACCTTTTCATAAATTATAATAATTTTTTACATAAAAATATAATGTTCTTTGTTCAATGAATTTAGGTGGTATTTTTTGTATTTTTGCTTAAAACTCAATCCCTTCGCCAAATATTACAATACGAACAAATGACAGCGTTCAGATACTTGGTTAATTAAATGAAATTATAATAATTAAATTAGTTCAAAGAATGGGTCGCCCCGACCGGGATTCGAACCTGGGCCTTCTAGTTTACGCCCAGCTGCTCTAACCCCTAAGCTACCGAGACAACGAAGTCTTTGAACAGTTTTCACGAGCACGATTATCGCTCCTTGTATGTATATATAATTGTCAACAAGGTGACGGGCAAGGTGACAATTATAAATGAAATTAAGAAATAAAATTATTTTCAAAACATATCTTTTTAGAAATGATTCTCATCTCTACGTGTCAAAGAGGTTTTCCCTTCTAATATAATCCAAATTTTTCTACAACTATTCTGTATTGCATTTTAGTAATGGACATTTATTTATTTGTGAATTTTGTACAGCATATTCATTGCATATTTTAAAGACATATCATGCACATTATAAGGCATAATTTTGGTGTGTTTGCTGCATGGAAATCCGGGATCCACTCATGACGAACCCTTCAGCAGCGCGACTCCGTCCTCGCTCTCCCAGGTGGCAGCTGGCGGGCGCAGCGATGCCGGGCGTCCGCTGGTCGACGTTCGGTGACGGCTCAATGGGGGCGGCCGCGCGCCAGGCCTCGGCGCACGCGGAAGCACTCGCCACATTACGCCTTGAAAGGCTCGGCGTGTGCGCGGCGCTGTGCAGGTCGGCCGGGTGCTCTCTGCGTTTCCTAGTGCGGTTCGAGTTGAACTTCCTCGGAAATGACTAGAACATATAACACAAATGTCGTGCAAAGCAACAAATTCAAGCAATGTCCCATGTAACCTTTGAATATGGATCGCCGAAACAGTGAAGTCGGATACGCTAAAAGGGTCGCGGTTGCAAAAATAGGCTCTGTTTGGATGTTTGCGTGTGTGTTGTGGCGTTGTTGGTCTCTCCCAACTACCACGGATTACCTTTCAACACTTTCTTACATTTCTTGCCGACAGTTGGAGGAAAGGCATGAGAAGTCCACATTACATCAAGGCTATGAGCTCAAATTTCGCGAAGGGTGGATGTAAGATGTTTCGCGCAAGTATGGATGTTTCGTAAAAGCTTGTGTGTTGTAGCATGGTGAAATAGGACATATCACCACTTATCACTCTCTGAACTCACTTCCTACCCATACCTGGCTGTCGTATCTTCCCGTAAACCGGGTATTTGCAGATGAGATGGGTCCTTGACCTTCATCAGGGTATCTACCTAGTGAATGACAGAGATCTACGTGACATTCCGACAACCGAAAACGGTAAGGTCCTATCCCGACAACAACACAATAGGGGTACGAGAACGGAGAGGGGATAAATGCTCCGGTAACTTACAGCCCAGAAAACTTGTCAACGGTCGAGTTCGGAGAGTTCATGAGAAAAAAAAATTAAAATTACTTACTAAAAAAGTACCACTAACCAAGATTTGAATGCCTTTTCAGTATTTTCCTAAACTCTATGGTGTTGGATGAGACCTCGAACCCTTCAAATGCAGTTCTTCTAGAACAGTGAAGAGTGCAATATTAAAATTAAATTTTTTGCCGTGAGCTGAAGATGTTAAATTGTATTGTTATTTATTATTTTTAACTGTTTATTACAATGTATAGAATTGCGGGCTGTTGTAACTATAAATGATTATGAAAGACTATAGAAAAATTAATATTAGAAGCAACCGATAATTATCTAAATGTAGTTTCTGTATATCCAAATGGTTCTTTCAAATGATCCATAGCAAATAGCATGTAATGCTTTTGGATTTATTGATTAGCGATACCGGGCGAGTCATCTTCTAAGGTCATTAATCCCATAAGTGTAGTGAATGGTTTGATTGCGAGAGGTGGGGGTGATCTTCTCCCACTGCACGTGAAGACCCGGCGCTGAAGTACCTTTCAGCTTGCGGGGTTTTCCATCACCCAGGTATCTCCCCCCAGCGGGGCACCGTCACAGCTGGGACAAACTCTAAGCTTCCGACTGGTCTCTCGAGCATGCGTGGTAGTGTAGTGCATGTAAGTGTAAGTGTGCGCAAGGGGTGAGAATAGGACAAGGAAGAGGAAGGAGAGATAGCACGCGGTCCATGGACCGTTTGTTATGGTATTGATAAGGCATTCCCTTAGTGTTGATCAGAGAAACCACGGAAAACTACCGATCAGAGCAGCTGGCCACTAGAATACTCCTCCAGACAGTGGCTAAATTCGTCTTATCTATGTAGCTAGTATCGAAAATCCCGGCAGTGGCAGTGCAATATTATCATTTGATCCCCTGAGCTACCTAAACCGGTAATGTCTCTGGGATCTGGTATCTCCTCTGAAATTCAAGTCTCTAATAGTCTTTGAAGGTTTTATAAATCAATAGGGAATAAATCATAAGAGGAAAGATAATTAGCTAAACGTATTACTCGGCTCTAAGGAATACGAAAGGACAGAATTGCAAAGGAGTTTTCCTACGCTGTTCGTGCTCATTTGCATTATTTCGCAGATTTCCCCATAGAATTGATGAAAGTAAACTATGAGAACATCTAATCAGAGATTGAAGTCGTTGGCTTCCGCGGCCATAGTCATGTAAATGATCTTGGCTGTCCGGGTGACGCCGCGTCTCAGGGCTGGTGTGCCCTGAGGAAGACCACGAAAAGATGGTCGAAACGTTAGCAACAGAGCCTTCGATGCTGCGTCACCCAGACAGCCAGGATCATTTACGCCCAATCAGAGAAATCCTTCTCAAAACTATCAGGCAGGCAGTGACACCAACCGACGATCTAACATCAAAACTCTGGGCAACCTAGCATTCGGAAAGAATTGGTGTAAAATGTTTTGACTCCCATCCGTGTATCGCGTGCAGCATAAGCGGTTACGGGGCGGTAAAGAGTGCAAGTCAGTGTGGTCCGGAGAACAAAGGCACGGAGCAACAGGTGAGCGTTAAGGGGCAGGTACGCGCTGCGGGAAGCTACCGAGGAGAACACAACGCGAGCTGGCGTAATGGCCTCAAAGAGAAGCTCGCGCTCATACTCGTGTGAGGTCCGATGCTGATGACTTCCCCTCAGCGTGTTGTCGTGAATTGACCACAAGTGTGAGTTCGACATATTTTTAAAGACATTGCATCCGCATGTTCAATCCGGACTGTCTCACTAACTGCGGAAACTCAGCGGCAACATGTGCCAGTTGCCAATGCAGCATTGTTGATCGGGAGGTCTCCGCATTAGGGATTAGCTACATGGTTAGGCCAAATTCAAGCACTGTCTGGAGAATTCGATCTGTCGTCCGCTGTGATGGTCAGTTTGTTCGAGGTTTCATCCATCAATTCCATGCGACTGCTGGAACTGTACCCTAAGAATGGAATCACACCACGTATATTAGCATTTAATTTATCCCTCAGCTGGCTGCCCATGGTACTCATGTAACATAATAATTATAATAATAATAATAATAGTAATAATAATAATAGTAATAACAATAATAGAAATAATAATAATAATAATAACAATAATAGTAACAATAGTAATAATAATGGCAATAATAAAAACGAGGATTTTTATAGATATGCTTCCTTTGATATTCTTTGCAGAATCGAATCTCTGTATTTGAACTACTCTGACATTATTCGTTCCTAGAGCAGAAATGCAAACAAAGTAACTTGGCATCAAAATCTATCAACGACGCACTCAGTGACGATACATTTTCTTATAATAGACTAGCTGTACAGAAAATGCGGTAGGACATAATATTGACAGGAGCATCGTTTAACGCAATGATTTATTTTAAATTCCTATAATATTTATATTCAGGAAATAGTTTTATAACTACACGTACAATTTTTCACATTTTTAAAAATTTTGTTACGATAAAGGAGTCGAAAAATTTTCAAGTTTGTCAAAAATTTCAAATAAAAAAATTCAAATCAAAATTTCAAGCAAGTTTCGGAAATTCAGAGTTACGAGTGACATTCGTACCTATGCCACATTTATAGGTGTATTTCACTCTATTCATATTAGAAATATAAAGAAAAATTTGGAGATCTTTGAAAAAAAATATTGAAAATGTCCTAGTTGCTTCATATGAAATATCCCTAAAATTTAATTAATTCGTTTCAAATTAGTAGGGTTTAGGCACGAATGGGGTCATATCAATCCATAAATATCTAGTCAGTTTGGAAAAAATCCTACTAAGAGTTTAGGCTTGATTTTTGTTCTCAGACAGATGGATGAACGGGCGGTCAGTCACACATTTTGGAAAATATTTTCCGGCATCAGAGAACCGCAAAACATGTATTTTCTTTTAAGATTTGACCATGTTTCCGCTTACTACGTACCTTTCTCTTATACTGCTTGTATTACTCAGTACGTACGTATACGAGGAAGTAAAAGCGAAACATAACATTACCATTCAAATAGTTAGAATGGGTAGAATCGCGTGTATCAATCTAATGTTCAATATAAGAATTTCAAGAAATACCAGCAATACGTACAGCTGATTTCATCAGCGATAAATTGCATAATTTTGTATAGTAAAACTTCTTGAAATGCTTAAAAGATGTAGCAATTGTATTTTTATTTGTTGTCTTATTTTTTAATATTTATAACGTAAACAAATAATATGTTGAATGTCTTTTGTTAGTATATAAAATTTGTAAAAACAAGTGTTTAATATGAATTGTTGTCCTGTGGAGGGCGGCGCTGAATCTCAGTGAGCCGCCCTCCCCCTGGGTGTGCCAGTGCAATTCACGAACACGTTTGAAATTAAATGTTCTCTTTAATGTTAATAGTAATGATGATGATGAAGATGAATATGATATTTCTGTGTCAATTGTACAAAGTAGAGGGCCCAAAAAAAGAAGAAAAACTCACGAATGAAATTGTATGAATGGAAGAACAATCGATTGTTCGGTTCGTTGTGTGATGTGAGCACGGCCACCCAGAGCGCAGGCGGCTGTTCGGCGTCGCGCCAGGCGCCCTGCAGAGCGCTCGGTGCGGTCGGTCCAGTGGGTGCTCGGGGGGGGGGGGCTGGTGGATCGGGTGGACGGCTGGGATGAGAGGTGCGGGAGGGCGAAACGAAGAGCGCGAGGTGGGGCGGCGGAGAGGTGGAGCAAGTGGATCTGCACGGCGAGTGGGCAGGGCGAGCGGAGCGGGTGGGAGGGGGGAGGGCGAGGGGCGGTTGAGCCCGGGGCGTGCTGACGGGCGGCCGCTTGTTTGTTTTGGGTGGCGCTGCGGGGCGCGTGTCGGAACACGTGTACCGACACGTGAACACGTTTACGGCGGCCGCCGCTGTGTTTTTGCCGCGGGGCCGCGCGGCGGGTGGGGGGTGCGGGGGAAGAGGGGTGGGGCGGGAGTGGGCCCGCGGGGAGGCTGCAACCCGCTCAGCGTCCTAATGATCGCGTGTCGGAGCGTCGCTCAGTGCTTGCTCATCATCGGACGTTTTACACTGTGACGCGTAAAAACTGAATGGACGCTGGAAATACGTTTTGGGATGTGGAAATTCGGCGGAGGACAAACCAGGTTGAGAGCGAAGGGTTGGGTGTTGTTGAGAAAATTTGAACTGCAATATGGATGCAATGAACTGATGGTGTTGGGAAGAATATAAATACGATACAAATATATACTGTACTAATAGTGGCCTGAAGCAGCAAAAATACTCTTGAACAAAACGACACAAAATGATTTACCCAAAAAAACCAACAACAACAACAACAACAACAACAACAAAACAAAATAACAACAATTAGCACACTATTCACGAACAATAAATATATAATATCATATTACACTTCAATAAATTAAATGTTTTAACAAAAACCATCTTCACAAATACTTTAGTCCGTCAAAACGTAATTGTATCATAGTTTAATGAATTACACTGTACAACAGTTTCAGAGTCAGTCAGAGATCGAAATTCCTCTGACGCAAGCAAGATTTGTGCCGCTATACACCGCATGGCGAAACAGTGTGTAATCAATCAAAAAAGTTCGTAAACTGGCTATTGTATTCAAGTGCCATATGTGCCTCGTTTGAAAGTCCGCTTCATTCAGGTCCTAAGGCGCGTCGAATATTCCGCTGGGAGATCCTTCTACCTGCACCAGGCGCCGGCGCGCTCGTCCACCTCCGCCCGAGCCGCTTTCTTCTCGCCACTCCACCCTCTCCTACCCCTTCGCCTCCTTGAGTCGAGAGCCTTTTCTCATTACAGGAAGAGGGGGCTCCTTAATTGCTCTATTTTGGATGGAAATTAATTAATGTCTACATAACACGTGCGTTTAATGGCCGCCCGGGGCCCTGGCCGTGACGCCGCCGCCGCCGCGTGTGTGCCCAAGTGCGCTAACGACCCTTTGAAGTCCCCGCGCCGAGCGTCTCTCCGCCGCCTGCCGGCTCGCCAAGCAATACGCCCACCCGACCTTCCGGCGTCCGTCCCACAGAGGCGCGCCATCCCCCTCCTTGTACAGTTTACACATTTCATAACACTGGATTGGAATCTATAAATTCCAGATATTCATTATTTTACCACTCAAAAACTTTGATATGTACCGTGCAACTCCCAGCGACCAGGTACATGCTGGTTACCAGTACATTTAAATAACAGTTGAATGTGCATGACATTTAAAAATTACAATTCCTCTGAAATCTCCTCTTCTTAGTTTTAAATTTCTTGAGATTCAATGATGTGAGGAGATGGGGCACCGCTAACCAATCAGGAGCTTCAATTCCTGAAATGAAGGGGGTTGGGACCCCTAAACCCGACTTGAACATCTGTATCGGTCCTACCGTTCCTTTCGGGAACACCGCCACTTGTGTGTAAAACGCACTACACTTACGGGACCAATGACCTAAGTAATTGACGTGACAGGAGCCAATAAACACTCCCTCCCTGCTATGTCCGCCGCTTTCGGTTTACGATCAGAGCTCGTTCCCTGTGACCGGGACGCGGGCACCGCCCCCTCGCTGCCTCCAGCGCCCCTCGCGGCGCGGCGCGGCAACTATTTTTCAATCGAGCCGCGCAGCTCAGGAGCTAATGAAGCAGGGCTCCCTGGACCCGCCCAACATGCACTGTCCTTCTCTGCCCCACCCCGCCACTGGCACCACGATCCCCGTCTTCACCTTGCGCTCTTGTCCAATATTCATACTCAGGAAACTATGACTCACCCGTGACGTGGGGAGTATTTTTACAATTTTCCGATTTCGCACTGCGTGACTTCCCAACGCGACGAACATCTTTTTACTCATCACGCATTCATCTCCAGGGCCCAACAAAAACGGTCTCATATTTATTCATTACTGCGTCGTTTCCTGAGTCATTGAATGTTGATTGAATGCTGATTGAGGGAAATGCTGAAGGAATTTATGTCGTCAAGAATTAAACCAGGATTATTTTACAAGACACAAGCGTGTCAACACTCAGAATTTTCTGCCATTTGAAACTGCACTTCCTCAGACACGTTTAAATGCATAATTCAGTGTGCCTACCCCCTTACCCCAAAGAACAGCTCTTAGCTATTCTTAAAGACACTTTATTCCCACAATTGTTTATCAAATAACGCGAACCTTCTTATGACACATTATTTTACTTTATTAATTAGCTGATCACGACGACCTCAGTGGTTGACGCGCCCGGAATTAAAATGTATTAACTCACACATGTAGTACCATCACCAATTCGTGTCTAACAGTCAAACCACTACATATCCTCCTAACTTCCGATTTCCTTCCCACTTGCTTCCCTTCGCTGCCCTGCCTCCTCCGCGCGTCCGCCGACCGCCTGATGAATGGCATGAGCCTGCAGCCGCCCCCACTCCAGCGCACCGTGTTTTACATTCCAAGCGAAAACGGACTAAAATATCCCCAACTTCAGTTTCAGGTGCATTAAGCGGCCTTACAAAAGAACCGTAAGTACGTGTTACTTTGATCCTGCCGTATTACTGTGGATCAAACGGAATGATTGACTGGAGATTGCGTTCTACAAGGAGATTTGCATAACAACTGGACATTCCTTCAGCTTTGATACTATGTGAACCTGAAGTAATAAAATAATAGCATGCATACTGCATGCATACTGAAGTCATTTTATGGTTTGTGAATTTAAAAAATGTTATAGGCCAAAAGCAACACAGCTACGCGGTAATGATGTTTACAATATTTTTAAATACATATAATTAATAAGCCACAGAGTAAAGAATATTGTTTTCATTAATTAACCATTTCTTCGCCGAAGTATTAATCTGTGTGCGAGATTGTTAAATAGAAATTGATGTAGCTTTCTCCAATGAATTTAGTTTTGCTAGATCATGTAGTTGGTATTCAACTGAAGGTTACTATTATACGCGTACGTTTTCTTGAGCCCCTGACTATCTATCCCGATTCATTCACTAACAGTTCAAATAAAAATAAATGATAGCAACGAACGTTATTGATATATCATTAACAGAAATATTCGCTCCTGTTTAATAGAAACTATTGTGCATCGAAAAACGAGCCACATATTTTATATAATAGTCGTGTCGGCAGATTATACACACTTCTCTCGCATCTCACAAAACGATAGAATACGACGGATAATAGTCTGGTTGCATCTTGGTTTGAGCCTGGCGGTGGCGAATTTTCGTCACTAGCTTAGTAGTTCTGTCGAAACTTACCACTGCCTGCGCAAGAATTCTAGTGGGATGCTTTATGCTCCCGTTCCGTTGTGCTCGTGTTTTCCTCCCATCATTTCTAGGTCGATGCCGGGGTAGTCTCTACACCAACAAGCTATGTACCACATGCGACATTTCCTTCCTCGTTAAATTAATCTAGAACTCTACATTAAAGTTAATTTCTGAGGTAATTAATGGGATTTTGGAATAAACCTTTCACGTACGTGTAGACTATCATAATGTATATACTAGAACAAATCTCATGATATACATATATGTACACTTTGTGTGAGTGATTAAAGATAAAATAAAATTACTCTTAAGATACTTGACTGAAAAGCACAAAAAATGACAAATCAATTTTGTCAAAACAATATTACTGTAAATGGTAATGGTCAGAAATATAATTAGAATAAAATGAGTAATAACGGCAAAAATATGTTTTATAGCATTAACAATTACTGGAAAATGTGGATCTGAAACTCGGTGATCGGATTTCTGAGAGTGCGGATTCTTTGAAAAGCCCTACGCTTGCAGGCCTCACACACACAATAATTGAGAACACATACGTTTGTGTAGGGCGTGGTCATGTTTCTTTCCATATGCGCTTTTTATTGTGAATGTCTTGGGCTTTTGGCGACTTTCAGAGCACTGTGCGCGGCCGCGGCCGTCCGTTTTCAACAATGCCGACTCTGCCACCTGGAGGTGGCAGCGTTGCCGACTTCACTCTTCGATTGGCATCCGAAACCCGTTACTTTCATCCATCCAAACTCCCTTTTCTTATTGATTATGTGGTGGACAGAAGCTTTGTTTCTGTGCCTTGCACTACGACATTTACATAGAACACAGTTTCCTGTGGTATATGTAAATATCTGGATAAAATTGGTATAGATTTTGAAGTATGTTATACTGTAGGATATGATAATGCTTTGATACACATATGAATATATGTTACTTATACAGATTTGTTACGTTAAATTTTTGTAAGGTAAATGTTGAAAGTAATATATAAAATATTACGTTCAATCGAACATTTAAAATATACTACAGCAGTTTAAAAAATATTTTTTGAGACACAGTATCTAGCTTAGATAAAAATATCATTTTATTTATTCTCCATAATGCTTTTTCATACTACATTGTTTGAATGGCGTAAAATTAAGATTGAGGCAGGAGTAAGAAAACAGTAGTTCTGGCACAAATGAATCGCAAATTAGTTCTGTTAGACAGATTTCAGAGGCAGTCCAAGAACTTTTGAGTTCAACGAAATATTTAATAATTTCTTTCGCTAAGAAGTGCTTGAACGGGAACGAGAAATATGCGAATTTTAGATGAGGTTCTTTCGCATGTGACGAGGGATAACCATTGTTTTTAAACACTGCTTCTTTATCTGAAGAAGTTTAAATAAAATATGCACCATAGTTAATGTTGTAATAATAGAGAATTAGGATATTTTAACATGGTATCTGCATGACTGTTCTCATTCCTCAAGTGAGCGGTCTCTATTAGGTGCAATATCAATTCCAAATTACGTAGGTTTCGACATTGTCTTTCCGGTTTTATGCCCTATTGTCTGGGCTTCCTCACCAAGACAAAATTATAATGCCGTAAAATACAATTGCTTGGAGCAAGCGTCTACTTGACTATGCAAACAATTCCCAGACCTTTCCTCAATAAACGGGGTTTGCACTAATATACCCTGGCGGGGAATATCTTACTAAGAAGCGTGGGCCGAGGATCCCGCACGTCCCACGCCCGTCTTCCCAGGCGCTTCCTCGGGGCGGGGGCGGGGGCGGAGGCCACGGCAGAGAGCAGGGCGGTGAGGTTCGCATAGGGTCATTGTTGTTGCCGGACGTAAAGGCGGCTACAAACATTCGGCATTCGCCGAGTAGCAAGCAACTACCCGCCCAATCCCGAAAAGCTAATGTGTTCGGCGAATGTTCGCTTCCGTTGAAGTGTTATTATTTATTAGTAGTTCCCGTTCGAATAATTCTCATGGACTTCCGTGTATGTCTAATGCCATAGAGCATCAATCGCAAATTTCCTGTTCAATCTCTGACTTACTGTTCATGAAAATGGAATGGCAATATGATTTTTGTGGAGCCATTAGAGTTGACTAGCTTTGCGTTTCTGATAACTCAATGTTCCTTGAAATAGGAGGTTGCCAAACTAATTTTTTGCCCAACATTATATTCTTGTTACAGATCCTTATCTGTAAATAACTTTTCTAGGATGATAAATTGCGAAAAACGTATTAAAATAGTGAAAATAGTAACTTATATGTTTTCAAATGACTCTTGATTCAAACAGTCCAGTACCT
The DNA here is from genome assembly GCA_011170035.1 of Teleogryllus occipitalis. Lineage (NCBI taxonomy): Eukaryota > Metazoa > Arthropoda > Insecta > Orthoptera > Gryllidae > Teleogryllus > Teleogryllus occipitalis. The sequence goes on along the minus strand of BLKR01014959.1, from coordinate 49,140 downwards.
CAGAGAATGTTTGAAAACTTATAAAGATTGAAAAATAGCTGTTTGTTCAGGAATGATAATAATAATAATAATAATAATAATAATAATAATAATAATAATAATAATAATAATAAAATTGTTATCTTATCCCACAGGTTTTCTAGGTTGTTTTCTTACGTGTCCCGAATCGGTTAAATGGCACTTTATTACATCCCTTTAATAAAGAAGCTATCAATTGTCACGATAAACAACAGCAAAACTGCTGCCGTTGCACACAAAAACATTAGTTTATTAAAAATAAAGGAATATGCTCTATAGAATAACTCTTACACTTAATAATTTATTAATGAAAATAACACATTTTCTCACAATGCTCTTCAAATAAAAAAGGTAAAATACACACTTTCATATACATTCCTACAATCCTGCATTAGCTATTGATACTTACTTTCACTGCAAAACAAGTTAATATAACTTCCCCGCCTACGTTGTTAATATTTCTTTCTCGCCTCCATTCCTTCAAAATTTCGTATTCTTTACGATATATCTTTAGATTTACTGGGTAGTAAATCTTCCATAGCTTTCGCAGCTTCACATTTAGCAATTTCAAACATATCTTCCATTTTCTCGCTACATTCGCGCTAACGCGCTCTTCAATTATCAAACGAACTTCCACATAATGATCTTTTTCAGCCATTTATAAAATAAAATACTATAAAATATTAATTAAATTGAATAAAGTACTATTCGGCTCTAATGTTTGCAATTGAAAAATATTATTTCTTCATATTTGTGAACTAATATAAACTATTTTAAAAACTATCGGGGTCTTCTATTCAGCGGAATCCCAAAGCACCTGCTTAATCTGTTTATTAACTACTTGGCCAATGGCGACTGAAACGTTTGGCACTTGAGTTTAGGATGCGGCCTCTACCGGACAGCCAAGTAGTCATTGACTCCGGCCGCAGAAGCCTTCGCCCTCTTAATCTGTTTATGTATTAATACACACCGTTCGGTAAGTTATAATTTTCTCGTATTCAAATTTTGGGTTTATCTCGGCAGTTTGCCGTCACTAGATCCTCGTTCTTGTTATCACGACGTACCACAAGTACCTGAGGATTGTGCTTAAGTCGAGTAACTGCAAAATATTCGCTTCAATTCCAGCTTCGAACTATTAAAACATTAAATTTCCACAATTACACGATATTTTCTCATTAAGCACGATTCTTCTCGTTTTGAAATTGGGGTCTTTGAACGTCCATTTACTTTATATCAAGGTCTGACCTTTTCCCGTATATTAAGGTGGAAGGAAATCGCACAACTGCTTCCTGCGCTCAGGATTCCCTCACTTCCGCTTCCTCATAAAGTTCCTTTAACGGTAATCTGAAGTGTCGTTGTCCGAGTGCATATTGCCCGGTGTTTGAGACGGGAAGGGAGGGATCTATTTCTTTCAGTTTCTATTCATGATTATTGCAAATATTTAGATGTTCCTGCACCAAAAGAAAACTGTAAAGTTTCACAGGTCAACAGTTCAACATTTAAGGTACGTACTACAAAATTACACCAGGAAAATTCTTTCACAATGTATATTATTTCTCTGCACTTCCCACATTTACCAATACAATCAAAAACTTTTTTAAATATTATTGCTTTTTGGCATCTCACTATGGCACACTTCATCGTCGACTCTCATCGACTTCTCTCTTTTTTCAGATAATAAACATAAAGCATTGCTTTAATTATATATACATGACGACATATTGTTAAATTGTAACTGAAATGTTATAAAACCTTGTACACAGGTAAACGTGACAGAATTGTCGGAATTGTGTCTAACAATTTAACTAAAATATTATTTTAATTCTGCATATTTATGGGAAGGCATTGGCTCCCTTTTCCCCCTCCTTCAAACGGCTCACGATATACTTTAACTAAGAACATTCGAAACTGTTAAATTCCAAAATAACAAGTTCTCCTTATACTATCTGGCTATTACAAATACAATAATGTCTTGGTACAATTTCTGTCATAAAACCGTATAAAAATACCGGCTTGGTTTATTTCGTATTCATTGACAAAATATTCAGCGAATTCTACTTCGTTTGTGACATCAAAACATGTGCATTCATAACAAAAAGAGAACAAACGCATAAAATATCCTTTGAAAAATTGATCTACAATCTAATATTTACGATACAAATTTTCTTTCAACATTCACACAATTAATTATTATCAATATTCACATGAGTGCACTTTACCAGTTTGAATAATTTAAAATCAAATGAATTGCCATGTCTTTTCTCCAAGGTCTTAAAAATTAACAATCTTGGCCTTGCTATAAATTTTGATGATAGAAAAACGAAATATTTGTTTTTAAACTTCCCTTTTTGCTGCACGACGATTGGCTGCCACTGCTATCCATATCCCAACATTTCAAAAAAACAAATAATATCTTCAAATTAACTTCATAAGTTTTAGAAAGTTCGAAACCAACACGCGATGCATCCACTACGACAACTCGAGATCATCTCATAAGTAATCGTTCGTGCAACCAAAACCACATAATGCGTTCCCTACGGAATCTCCGTTACATCTCCTCAATTTTTTATTCGATCACACTGCGTAGTTTAAAACAAAAGACAACTCTTTTTTATTTATTTATTTTACGTCAAAAAACAGTTGAAACTGCGTATGACGTGCTATGGGGAGAAGTGAATTCTGTGCACATTTTCAAAATTCTGTGATCCCTACACTAAGTCATATACTACATGAATTTTGAAAATTAAAAATACACAACTTTTCTAACTATGCTACTGTTTCTTTACTTCTTTCTTTTTATATTACATTGTCTTTATTAGCCTTTGAACGTTACCATAAATTCCTAAATGTATTCCGAAATATTTATAATGTTCGCAACCCCTTTTCCAATCACTTGTTTTCTGATTTTAACATTTATCAGTATCCGTTCGTCATGATTGTGAGAACATTCTCATTCCTAATATGGAAAATTAATTTATTATCACGGAAATTCTTTTATTTATGAAACATTACATGGTTGCGACGTGTCATTATTTATAAATATCTCCTGTTTTTATTTATTTGTATTCTCGCAGTCTACTTTGGGCACAGTTCTTCAGAATATCAATCAATTACCGAAAACACCTTCCACTTATGCACCTTCACATGTTTTCGTTCTTATTAACATACGAAATTAAAGTGTTTGTAGTGTTAATGCAATGTTTTGTATTTATTTTGGACGCGTCTGATTGGACATTGATATCACAATAGTAATAGAAAACGAACGACGTTAAAACCAGAGTTTGTTCTTTCTGTTCTTCAAATATGAAAGCGACCTTGGAAGCTGTGATGGGTCGGCGGGCTCTTCTTAGTACTCACGAGGAAAACTAAATGGGATGCGATACGGTTATGCCTTTTCAGGTATTTAGATATAGCACTAAGAAAAGTTCACTGCGGGATGCATACGTCCAATGTGGAGAGGTGCGTGCAGGGGTGAATCCAAGGGCAGGGGGGCTCAGGATACATGCATGTATTAACAAAGTCAACATACTTTGTAATCTTACACAGTTTATTCAAAACAATTATCACATATGATCGCCTCACATTCAAAATCTCATTCTTCATATATATGAAGAATTCTTAACGACCATAAAAGATATATTGAAGGCAGGTTAACGAAGCTTGGCCAACAGAAATAACATATATTTTCGGAAACATTGGTAAACACCCATGTTGAAAATCCTTTTTCTTTCTACTGACCAAGCCCCGTTAACCTGCCTTCAATATATATATATATATATATATATATATATATATATATATATATATATATATATATATATATATATATATATATAGAGAGAGAGAGAGAGAGAGAGAGAGAGAGAGAAATTGTTTCCCCACGGAACTCTTTCCAGAGACGCCTTTGTTTCTGGCGTCGCGGACGAACGACGGCACGAGGCCACTTGGGTGCGTAGGCTCGCGCGTCCGGTGACTACGCACTCTCGGGCGTCAGGGACCAAATGCGTCTTTGCCATCGCGACTGTACCGTTGTCAACCCGCCATCAGCTCGTTTTTTTCAGCGCTCACAGACAGCTACAGCGTCAAACACACGAGACCAGGGATTTTTGAACTTCCGTGACAACGGGTGGAGACGCTCAAGTTGCGCATTCTATCCTTGCGCTTTCTTGCAGGAACTAGAAGACAAACAGCATCCAACGTTATTGAAATGACTCATGGGCCAAACAGAACACAGTAGACATATCGAATACAAACGACAGCACTGAAAATCGCTCTGAAGCGCCCTGTTCTTTCGAGTATATATTTACAAACACTGTTCTTTCAAGCACATATTTTCGTCACAATACTCGATTTCTGCGTATATCGTCTTTCTTATAAATGCGCCAGATTTTCTTTCTGTTAAGTTGGCAGACAGTTGGGGCCCTAAGCACAAATTTCAGTTGATCCCCTCCCCCTTCGGGGAAAAAAGACCCGACTTACTGAAGGAAACACTAATTATAGCTGAAATCTCTTGTAGAAATGAAATGAAAATAAACAAATTGCTTATGACGTTGAATCCATATTTCATATTCAAACATTTTTACGATTTTTTTCGAATATTTTATGATTTTCCTTCTAGGGCGCCTCTACTGTTGGAGCTCGCTAAGCAAATGTTTATTTCCATGTGGGTAAATCCGGCCCTACAGAGTTTCAAGTGGAGTTGGTAGGCCTCGCAGGAGGCGAACGGAGCGTCTGGCGCGGGGCCGCACGCGCATCCTGGCGGCGGGGGCCGGGACCTCCGCCGAGACGCTGCGTTGAAGGCGGCGGGGGTGGCGGGGTGCGGGCGCTGGGGTGGGGCGTTCCCCAAGGCAGGTTGGTGCGACGCGACGGCGCGCCGCGGCGCGGCGGAGCGCCAGGACCTTGGCGCACGTGTGCACCGTCACCAGCGTTGTGGGATTGGAACCCTTGTAGATGTTTGCGGTAGGCTGGATGTTTTTGGTTGTTTGCGGCTTGGTGTGCGTTCCCATAAGTCACGGCAGTTGGGTCACCTCTAAACCATTAACTTTCTCAAATCCACAGGTCTTAATCGGCAATTTAGTGTTATTTCCATCTTGAGTCTAAGGTCCTCTTTGGAACAGTGCTATTTGAGGGACTGGCCCCCTAACCCAAAACAAAGAATAAGCGATGAAATGGACTCACGGGTTTTCTCGAACAAATATAATTAGTATGTCAATTCAATACCGAAATGCAGCCAAGAGCTACATCGGCGTGAAGTCGGAATACAGTGTTCCCTTTATTCTACGTATGTCGACCCAATTTAGCGCTTACAGACCACAGTTCTCCGAAAGATCTTTTGGGCGCCAAAGGATGGCGGAGGTGTGAGGAATCGGGCAAAGTCGAAAAGGTAGCTCCGTGTATGGGGTAGACAAAGTTGAATTTTTTCCGATGCTCTTCCTGCGCTCTAGCGACTGCAGTCCACAATACTCCGGTGATAAAAGTTGAGGCGTGTGTTGCCGGGTATAGAATGTAAATCGAGAATACTGAGCAATATATTAATTAGAAAATTATGTTAATAACAAATACATATTGCTTTCAGCCAGTTGATGCCGGAATATTCCGACAAAAATGTTTAAATAAAGGGAAAAACCAGTAGGGAGTTTTCACGTCAATGGTTTTAGAAAAATACAAGACGGTAACATCAGCAGAATTTTAGGAGTAGTTTTGCAAGAAATTTCTGGTGCTCATAGCACTACATAAGCAACGAATACATATAATCCAGTAATTCAGTTACTTATAGTCTATGTTTTCTGACGTACGGGTATTAAGGGAATGGGTTCATTAGTCAGATTGATTTTGTATGAAATAAAAATAGTTCAATGACGTAATATATGTTCTTTTTTAAGAAATGTTTTAAACACTTTAATTAAATGGTTACTAATGAATAATATATTTAGCATCGCAAATACAGAACATAATGTTTCTGAATATGTTTAATTTGATCAGTGAGCTACAAATGTTTTTACCAGAACCATGCACAATGGGTTGGAATCAGAAAAATAAACTAGACCTCGCATCTAAAATATAACAAATTTAATTGTTGAACAAATGGGAGTCTTAATTTCATTGAATCAACCTACCTTTCACTTTTCCACTCACGATTTGGGAAATAATAAAATTCCAAAGTTTTTTTTAAATTCAGTGTTCGCTCAATGAGGAACACAAGAAGTTCTTTCACCTTTCCTCTTTTTTCGTTCGTGGATTCACTCATTGCCGTTTTTCTTTCCAGGCACCGATTCACTCAAATGCACTGCAGCGACATACAACTGCGGACCGGACAAATTACATCTTTTGCCACAAAATGTCGCTTCAAGCGTTGCTTGTCTCACCCATACATGTGTTGCAAAATAGTGATTGTAACACTGGTTGCTCGGGAGACGCCGATTCCTAGGCAGAGTAACCAAAGTTAAGGGAGTCATAAGGCTAACTTCTTAAAATGTAAATGACAGAGCTATGTCTTTCTTTTCACTCAGAATCTTTTCAAGTAGGCATTTAGGCAATATTAAGTAAGGTTAATTGATATCATAAAATCATGTAATGAAGGCGTGATTCATTTCGGGTATCTACTTGAAAGAATGGAATAAGCACTGCCTAAGAATAATAGGTCTTCTAATAGCAAACGTTTTCGGCCTCCGTGACATTTCATTAATGTTTTTATTTTGTTGTAGCCTATATTTAGAAGTATGTGCCATAAGTGCGATACATTGTGTATTGTAATCTTGTATAATGCTTTTTCTCGAGTTTAAAATCAGAAGAGGTGGCTCAGGGAAGCCAACTGATGTCATTGCAGTGCCTCTGACCGGGAGGTCCTAGGTTCGGTCCCGACGGTGGACAGATTTTCGACACTACGTATATAGCTAGGTCGAGTTTAGTCGCTGTCTGGAGGAGAATTCTAGCGGCCCGCTGGTCTGTTGGATTGTTTTCCGTGCTTTCTCAGATATATACTAGGTGAATTCCAGAACAGTGCCCCAAGAAAACGGGTCACAGACCGTTCCTCCCTCTTTCTTGTCCTACTCTCACCCTTTACTTACACATACTTACACTAACATGCACTACACTACCACACGTACCGGGAGACCGGTCGGGAGCTTAGAGCTTGTCCCAACTGGGGCGGTGACCCGCTGGTGGGAGAGTCCTGGTTAGGGGGAAACATCGCTAGCGGATGGACAGATCGGCGCCGGATCTCACCATCCAGCTGGGGAAGATCACCGCTATTTCCCGACGAAAAAAACAGCACTACACTCATGGGACTAATGAGTTTAATAGTTGATGCGCCCGGAATCTAACAATCAATCAATCAATCAATCCAGTTTAATGTAGTGAAAACTGCATCACATAGCATGATATCTAATTAAGGTTTGCTCCCAGTATTAAATAAACCATATTTTGAACGACCGGAAATAAATATAATGTCCCACAAATACTAGTAACGTACCTATTTTATTGATAAGGAGGAAGCAAGTGTTTTTTTATTCACTGGAAGAGGATATGGAAATGAACCCTACCCCGACACTAAGAGATTCCGACCACAGCGGGAACCACGTCTAGGAACCCATGATACTGAACACAAATGGAAATAAGGTGGTTAAGAGTTCAGTCACGCCTCCGCATGATTTCATTTCTGCCTCCATTCTCCTTGACCAAGCTTCTGCAAGAAGGGCGAAATTATCTTACATGTTCTTACTGCTACCGCTTCTTCCTTTCCAATATTAGACCATGTTTTATTTATACGGTAATGCATGGAACACATTGCAACAACAACAACAACAACAACAACAACAATAATAATAATAATAATAATAGAAATAATTAATTACATATAAAAACAATCTCAATTGCATATGACGTTTGAAGGGAGAAAAGTCTTAATTTGTAATCAGAAACAAAGAACCATCTCAGCAATTGCTCTCTGGAAAAGTACAAAGAAGATGAAAGTCCTTCATTCAGGAGCTCTTAACAACTAGTACTGAAGAACTGAGTGTACAGTTTCATGTGCAAGCAATAATATTAGAAAATAGAATCACGGAACAATGAAAATTATTATTCATTTTCATAAAAACTGTAAAACGTCTCAAATTGCATTGTAAAATTACCAATCAAATTTAAAAATTAAGATTGCTCAAAAATGTTTTTTTATTGAAATTAATATATTTTCGTGTATTCTTTACAGTTTTTCGTCCCCTGTTCTTTTCTTTGATGTTCTTTATTCTCACCGTTTTACACCACTAGCTGACTGAATTTCCCTACCGATTGTTTTCTTTCCTTTTCTTTATCTCATATTTGGGAAAAAACTTGGCTTTCTAGATATCCTTCATCGTATCTGCTTAGTCATCACATCTCCTTAGTCATTCATATTCAATTACATGTCTCTTTATGTTCCGATTCCATACATTTTATTTCTTTTAAATTAAGAAGATTTTGAACAATTTGCCCCTCTTATTATTTGTTTGTCAATCACTAAACCTCTTCGTCACTGACTTACAATTAGACTCCAATGTAAACATCTTGAGTACCTTAATGAACTCACGTACATTATTTCGTGTATCGTTACCATTTTCTGTATTATCAATGCGTTATTTTCCTTTACCAATACATTTTTCTTACCCTATCATATTTTCTATCTATATTTTTATGACTTCCCCTCCAAATATTGTTCTTGATTCGTTTTTATACACATGGCTTCTTTTCTTGTTTTTATTTTTCTTCCATTCTTCTGTGCAATTTTTATATATTTCTGACACTGAGGAATTTGTAAACACAAATGTGCATTTTTGCAATGATCTCAGAAAGCGTGAAGACTGGCTTATCTTCTTACGGCTCCCACTCGCATATGCCACTCTTGCTTCGTCTACCTGCTCGTACCCCCCGCTGACTCGACTGCTGTTGTCAATTTAATATTTTCTACTATCATCTTCTCGTTAATGAAGTTTTACCTCCTCAATTTTCTCACCATTACTTCTTTTCATCATTCATTTCCCATCAAGTTGCTAAGCCCCTTCCAACTCAGCACGATGAAAATGCCAAGCGTTTCGAGTCCACACTGCCATCTTCCGCCTCCTCATAACCACGTTCGCATCGCCCTGGCGTCTTCAAGTTGACGTCTCTGCAAAGAAGCGTACATCAGCCACGATTTTATAATGTGTCTCAGTATAATTTCTTTTCTCTCAGCACATACCGTGGAGGTCATAATGTAAAAATAAACACACCAGTGTGTTCTGCACAGCGGGATGAACAAATGTTGTTTATATACTATATTGTATTTTTTATTTTTATCATATTTCGGTGTTTTCCCACATCCCCATCGTAACTGAGTTGTATCCATCCCAACCACTTTGTTACAAAACCTGCTCCTGCCAATTTCCATTTTAAGCTCATGTCGTTCTAAGACAATACTTCTCCGTATTCTAGGAGGCTCGTGAACCCGTACAGGTAGAAGCAAGGTTGCGTTAGTGCCAGTAGTCCCTAGATTCATTTCAACGCGCAACTCCTCATACTAGTTACCATGATAGGGATTGGAATTCGAAGATTCGGGTTCAGATTTTGTACCTGGCGTTCTGGGAATGCACGATGAAAATGCCAAGCGTTTCGAGTCCACAGCAAAGGTGTATCACTTATTTGGGCGCAATGACCCAACCCCTGCGCCGTAAGAACTACCAAGTGTTTCTTTTGTCATTTTGCTAAGTAAATGTAAGTCTACAGTCGACCATGTCCAGACGATAGTGATTTTGAGAGTCGAATTGCTAAGCACACTTTTTAGAAACTCTGAAGAGAAAAAAGAGATTTGTTCGTCTACAAACGAAAAACGTAAATTTGCGAATCGATGGAGTTGGATTCCGAATTTCGACAGCCCTCATCGGCAAGATCGTGCGTGGCCATATATTCGATATAGAGGGGTGCGATTCGATATGGCGATGAGATACAGTCTGCGATAAAATTCAAAACAAAATTATGTGCTGATAATATTAAGAGGATGATGATAGTGTTGATTTGTAAGTGAGTTCTCCGTCCGTGACTTCACCGCACCCGTGAGTGACTGATTGTAAATTGTCCGTGACATTTTTGAGCTTCATGTTCCGCCATGAGAACGCCTTCTCGCCGCCTTTTTTCTTTGCACCCTTTCTTATTCGTATGTTCTGCGTAAGCTCAGAAGCTTCCAAACGCCGAGACGCTAGCGCTGCAAAACGCTGCGCTGTGGCGGCAGTTTTGGAGATGCCGACCACAGTGATTCAATTCTATATACACAATATGCAGTAGTTTTTGAACGGATGAAGTTATTGCAATGCCGTTTTCACGAAGGTGCGTGAGGAATGGGACTAACTGATGCATGTAATCGTTTTGATTTTATCACTTGTATTTTAAGAGATATTGAGTAAACTTTGTGTGTTTCAAATACAACTATACATATTTTTTAATCTACCATGATGAGCGTATCAAGACAAATCTAATATTATACATATGGCGAGTGCACGTGGTGTAATAGAGCATCAAGAATGATCACGTAACAAAGTTAAAAGTAATGACAGCATGAACAATATTCCGCTGGACACTGTGTAATAGCGTGATAACCTCGGGGTAGAAAGTTGACATTGAAAATCGGCCGAGACATCCTGAGAGCAACGTTGCAGTCTTTATGTTACGAAGAAGCGTCGGCATTAGATGGCGGGGGGGGGGAGTCTTTCGGCCAGTCACCGAGCAGTTCCTAGCGCAGCCGAACGAGCCACAAGCGAGGCCACAGCGTCGGGAACACGACTGGTATCATAAGAACATGAACAATTGTGTATTTTGGGGTAATGTAAAGCCACTACTGGGAATGTAGTGATCATTTGGACAGTTTTAGTAGAGGAGAGGTGATAGTAGTGTACATGAATACCATATTTAAGGCCCGTGTAATTAATCATAACAAGAGCAAGTCAAATGAATGACATATAAAGAATCAGGTGTTTATGTAATTGGAACTATAAAAGAGGTATATTATTATTATTATTATTATTATTATTATTATTATTATTATTATTATTATTATTATTATTATTTAAGGTAGTATTGTAATCCTAGAACTAGGCGACATTGTTGTTGTAGCTAAATTAAGGGTTCAAGAGTAAATAAGAAAACTGCTTGTAAGAGAAATTAACCAGTATGATATTAACAGAAAGGAAACAATGTATAAATATATTGAGCACAATCAGCATAACTTTGTTGAATTGAAGAATAAGAGGAGGGTTTAATATTTGGTGTTATTAGATCCTCAAATGGGTATTATTAGGTATTAGATTATCAATTAGGTATTATTAGACTCTGAAATTCCTGACACAAATACAATCCCAAATAAATACAAGTATTTTGAGCAATGCTTAAAACCCTCAGGAAAAGAGACAACTAAATCAAGAAAGGATATCAAAAAGAACAAATTAAGCGACTTCACCATGAAATTACTAAATGACCGTGATAAAATGAAAAACCAGAGTCCATGGGCAAGATTTTCTGCTGAATATAAAAATCTAGTCAGGTTGGAGAAGCGATCAATGAGAACCAATCTAAGGGCATACAAAACACAGACGATAAATACAATAATGATACAAGAATACAAGATCCCAAGTCGGTAAGAAAAAAAATTATTGTAGAGAAGCACTCAATGCTGGTAGTCAAAAATAAAAGTATCATTAACAACAACAACAAAATCACGGAAAGAAGAGAAATTTCGGACTTCGCAACACAAAATTTCACAGTATTCATGACTTGAATAATTATCGACCGATCAGTTTAATGTCCAATATATATAAATTATTCTCGAAAATAATAAACAGACGAATAACTAAGATGCTTGACGAACAAGAATCTAATGAACAGGCTGTATTCCGATTCGGTTTTAGTACAATTGACCACTTACAGACACTAAACCAGATCATCGAAAAAATACAAGAGTTCAATTTAAAACTCTATATAGCCTTTGTCGATTTTAGAAAGGCATTTGATTATGTAGAACATTCAGCGCTATTCAACGCACGAGATAAACAAGGTGAGTCAAAAAAGTATATAAGAATTTTGCAGAAAATGTATTTAAACAGCACAATAAAAGTAAGAGCTGACCAAGAATGGAAGGCATGTGAGATAAGAAGTCAATACAAGGGCATCCTTTATTGCCAAAACTATTTACTTGCTTACTGGAAGATGTATTCAGAGAGCTAACATGGACTCAAAGAGCGGGAATAAAAATTGACGGCCAGAGATTTACAAATTTGCGATTTGCAGATGATAGTTATGTTTGCCACCTCTGCCCATGAGATAGGTGAGATGTTAAATGAGCTGAGTGATAAATGTTCCAAAGTTGGCCCTGAAATAAAAACAAACGACAAACGATTACCTGTACTTGTTGTAGCCAATCAAAAAATTGAGTACGTTCATGAATATATTTGGGACAATTAATTTCTTTTGAGGAAATAAATGAAAAAGAACTATCCTTAGATTGGAAAACGTTCTGCGGTCTCTCATGTATAGTCTTAGACAGAAAAGTCAGTTTATTAGTCAGTTATTAGACAATCGAAAAGTTCATATGTATGGTGTGATGTCGATTCCAACATCACACCATACATATGGCTCTCAAGTGTCGTATCTAACTAAAGCAAGCAGTCCATGATAATAAGATGCCAGAAGCATAGGAGAGAAACATTCTTCGTATAACACTAAGAGATAAAATTAGATGCGAGGAAATCAGAGAGATAACAAAAATACAAGACATTGGAGATAGTGTGAAATACGTCGACGAATTCCGAATTTCTGAAAGCGAAATACGAGAACAGTGATCAAGGCAATTATGTTCCAGTTATTCGTGTGAGAACTTTTGATGAAACGCCTGCTCTTGTGAACGACATGTATTTCAATTTATACACGCATGAACTATATTCAAATTCACGAAAGCTCAAATCGTGACAAAAGCGAACAAGAAGAGAGTTGGTGGGGGAGGGAAATAACGTTTTTGTTGCAATTGAATATAGTTTCCAAATTCAAAGCCACGAACCAAAAGAAAAGAAAATCAGGGGTTGAATTTTAACAATGTATAATGTTCTACTTTCAAATTGAGAAAATTTCTTTGTAAAAATAGAATTAGGAATTTTTTGATGGAACATTTATTGAAGTTAATGATGATCAAAGGGGAATATGTGTTGCAAATAATTTATTGAAAGAGTTGACTAAAATTGAATGTATAATTTTAGTGTACATTCAAAGTAAGAGGTATTGCTGAACGAATTTGCATATGGGATCCCATTTTAGAAGTCTTGATGGCAGTTTTTCATGGAACAGTTATCAAAAGGTAGTTGAAACGAGTGCTTCGGTAAATGTCAAGTGTTATTTATTTGTTTTCTATTCTTTTGAGAAATCAATAAACCCCATCTTGCCAGAATTTCGCAATTGTTTTCTTTACATGCGTTCAAAATATACAAAAAATATGGTTATTGTGGCGAAGTGACGTCAGTCTCTCTCTCTCTCTCTCTCTCTCTCTCTCTCTATATATATATATATATATATATATATATATATATATATATATATATATATCTGTATCAAACAATAGAATTCAATTGCTTATTGAAAAAAAGTTTTCAATGCAAGAACAACATCGGCACCTCGACCCACAACACCAGAACTGGGTAACCATTACAAATAAGGCAAGAAAGTATGTGCTTTTGTAGCACCACTAGTTTATTTTCCATTTCTTATTTCGTAATTGGAACAACGAAAGTGGTCACGCTTCAATGATTCAACTTTGTTATTTGTGTGTTTTATTTCGTTTCAGTCTTATAAATGTTCATTAAGTTAGAGGCAAGGATTTATCTTTTGTGTCCTGATTTGTTGCTTCACATTCAAACTATTGCAATTGACGGAGTGTTAGATCTTTCTTTGACATGTAGTGTCGCAGTTTGTTTGTTTTCATTTTTTAACGTAATAATTCTTCACGCGATTCTTCATACTAATTCGTCGATTTTTTAAATATTTCAATTAGATATAACATAAATGTACTGAAACTGTGACATGATAGTACCGTTGTCATAATATATCTGTTGTTAGTGAGTAGGTAATGTATATATTGATTAGTGATCAGTAGTCAGTACATTGGTCAGTGGTCAGTAGGAGAAGTATATTTAATATTGATTTGCCATAATACATTGTTAAATGAATTGGTAAAGAAATTATTCATTGCTACGGAACAACAAATTTTCTTTTCATTTTTTTGTTGTGATGGTTATATTTTTCAATAACTTAAATTACACTGCTTTAAGATATTCTTTACATTTGAACCAGTGTTTCCGATAAGTCCATAGTCTCCATTCCACATGTTTTTTCTTCGAATGTTTAATCGTGTCACTTGCAACAAATCCTTGGTAGTAAAGAGGGTTGCGAGACTCTTTCCCTTGTTTTCTCAGGCTCACCAGCTCCATTCCTTTTCTCTCGACCCGCTTGCGCTATCTTCGTTCGAGAAGCAGGCTGCGTATCTGCCTGGCGGCGAGGGGCTTCGCTGACGGACGGCTGAGGGTGGGCGAGGGCGAGGGCGAGGGCGGCGGCGGCGGAGGCTGCGCTGGGTGCGGAAGTGACCGGGCGCGCGGGGGCGGCGGAACAGCGCGTCTGACAGGCGGAGGCGGCGGCGGCGGCGGCGACTGTCAGCCAGACAAGGGATTACGTCGGCCTCCGCGCCAATCCCGCTCCGCCAGGCGCGCGCTTCCGCCAAAAGCCGCCCCTGACATGGCCGCCCCGCTCTCCATCGCTCACGCCCACACCCTCCCCCGCGCCTCCGCCTCCTGGACGGACGTAGTCTAGGCACCCACTAGTTGTGTTACGTGTTGAGGATCGCAACAGTCAAACGAGATTTGTTTCCTTTTCTTGCTTCTGAGAAAAGAAACCGTTTTGATGTTCTTTAAGATACTTCTTTGTGTTTTTATTATACATACATTCCTTGTTGCGAAATGTTCCCTTTTCCATTACCCATACTTCTTGTAATATTTTCTTATGTGTATATTCCACCTGCAAAGATGGTTCAGGGTATCAACTGAAGTACCTCCAACCTGATGTCCTGAGTTCGTGTACCTTCGGAGGATTTTCGCTTTCTGGAGAAGAATTTTAGTGGCCGGCTAATCTGATTGGTAATTTTTCGTGGGTTCGTGCCGGAGCAGTACCCTAACAAACGGGCCACGGACCGCGCGCAATTTAACCTTCCTCTTCACCTTCTGTCCTATACTCACCCCTTAATTACACACACACAAACATAGGTACTACACTATCATACTTCTCGGAAGACTAGTCAGAAGTTTAGAATTTGTCCCAGTTGGGACGCTACATAGTTGGGAGTTGGGAGATACCTGGTAGAGGAAATTCCCTGCATGTCAACATAGGTCGGCGCCCGATGTCGCCAGCCAGCGGGAGATCACCGCCATGACCCGCGGTGAAAAAATGCACAACACTTAGGAGAGTAATGACCTTAGCAATTGACGCGCTTACAATCACTAATTATTCAGTCAATGTGTATTTTTCATTCATTTTATTGTTCGTTTTCTTAAATTCCATTAATAAGATCGCACTTTCGGCTTTTATCTATTCCCGTAATCTCATAATACACTTCGTTTTTTCTTGATTTGTGCTGTGTCTCTTTCTTGTATTTCCATGTTATTTCTTACGATTGGTTTTTCCTTGTTTTATTTAAATAAATGCTTTCTCTTTACTCGTGTTACAGTTTTTCTTTTCGACCGGGTTTCCAGTTTCGTGAAGGAAAATTTAATAATATCAGGTACAATGTGTAGGTTCCCCTTCCATTATTTTTATCGTTATGCTTCTTCTGCATTTCCGTCCGCCTGGCTTCCTCAGCAGCTTCCAAACTCCATCTCTCTCCATTCTTGCTCCATCCCCACTGTGCCCAGCAGATGCCATCCACCTCCCTGAAGGCTAATGAATTAATCAGGGGTGTTCGTCGAACACAGCGGCGCTGCATTCGCCTGCTACCCGCCTCCAAACTCCTACCCCTGCCGTCATCCCCTTGCTCGGCCTCCCCACTGCCCGCCCCCACCCTTCGCGCCGCGTCAGACACCGCTTCCCGTCCGTCCACCTGCGGAGCGGCAGCACCTGCAATATTGACAAGCCGCAAGTCCTCGTGGGCCCCTCGGCGTCAGCCAACTTGGCACTCAGCGGCGCGGGGGCCTCGCTGGTTGCGCTGCGGCCGCCAACTTCGGAGCCCCGCGGAAGCTCCCGGCCGCCAAACCGGCGCTGGCTGCCCGACAGGACCCGCCATGTTGATGTACGAGCGCATGTTCGAATTATACTCTTGTTCTCGTTATAGAACTCATTATAGAAGTTAAAATTGAAGTCCTGATCGCAGTGGAGTTGCGTTTTGATTCATTGTTATGTTTAGGTCGCATCAACTGCTGTGGTCATTAGTCCCGTTTGTGTAGTGAATGTTTTTATCATTGGAGGTTTGGAGATGAGGAGCTGGTGTTCCTTCCCCGCGAGAACGTAAGATCCTGCACCGACCGCCCCGACGGCTGGCGAGCGCTCTCCCCTGCACTGGCTAGGCTCCGTCCCAGCCGGGACATGCTCGAAGCTCCCCACTGGCCTCCCGGCAGGTGTAGTCGTCTAGTGTGAGTGTGTAAGGGAAAAGAGAAGAAATGGGACACTTTTGTGGAAGGAAATATCGCGCGCGGTCCGTGACCCGATTGTTAGGGCACAGCTCTGACATTCGTCCGGTATTCATTGGTGACACCTTGTAAAATTACCGATCAGACCATTACCATACACTGTTTAGCTAATGTCGAATACCCGGCAAAGTTGGGACACTGATCAAGATGTCAGACTTTATGCAATGGCAACAGTTGTTGCCTTGATCAGACTCAGCTGGTATCTCATGTTTAACTAGCAGAGTTCAAAAAGTACTCTTGATCGTGCAAATTATTTATCGAAAATTATATCATATTTTTCAAACCTTATCGTCTTCTCCAGCTCGCAAGTAATTTCCTATTTGTGAAATACTACTCCCAAAGAAGAATTCAATCCATGATACCCCAAAGATAAATTTAGACTACCTTAATAAAGCATTTCCTCTTCTAACCTAATCTATTTCCTAACCCCCCTACCATTCTTCCAAATCACCCCAACCACATTACATAAATTGAAATTGAGAACTTCAGAGGGAGTAGCTTCGCTCATATCAAGGCTAATACTAAGTTAGCTATTTATTAATATATGAAATATCTCTTGTGTAAGCGCTAATCCGCTGTATGAGAGAATTGTTTAATACAAAATCAAACTAATTGTAAGAGCCGACCTCAATAATACTGAGAGCAGCACACGAATCTGAGTGTTCTGGCGTGTTTCACCCGACGGTGAATTTTCGCAGGACGTTTCCCCTTCTAAACAAATCTTACGTCGCCTTATCCAGGGAAACGGTGTCAGTAATGCATAAATAGCTGAGACGGTGGTTGTGCGAATATAGAAGTCGAGTTGAATTGTGAAGGAAGCCGATGTTGTAAAAACTAGAACATTTTCAACAACTATTCCCATATTGGGGTGGACCAATCGAAAGCTGTGCACTGCGCAGGTGTTAGGACATAACAATAACAATGTCACGTTGTTTGAGTAAGAGGCGTCGCCTGACACATTGTGAGAAAAAAATGCCGGGAGGAACTGCATATGTTTTTCAATTGCACTAATTCGAGCCTCTATTCCCTCCCATGATGTTTTCGGTAGGGCGTGTAACCATTAATGCATAGCATTCGGCACGCGTCGGAGCCGCCGTACTGATACTGCCACTGCTGCAAAGTCAAAGACGAGATCAATGTTAAACTTCGAATTCGTTACCACAATAGTACCAATTATAAATATGCGTGAGCAAGAAGAAATTCGTTAAATCTCAAGGGATGTTCTGCAAAGTTGAGGGCAATTTTTCATTTCCAGTTCGAACATCCCCTAATACAAGCGCAGGAATTCCGATTACAAATTATTTCTGAGTGAGATAACTAGTACTGTCAATTACGCATGTTAAGTGGCTGTAGATGAAATTGCTACAGTGCTTTCATTTGCCCGCACATACTCGCTCGAACGGTTCATCCTTGCATTGAGCACCGAAAGTTCTAGCGTCCTGCGCTGATTTTCTGGTCACTACAATAACCCTGATGACTCCTATCGATTGTTATGAAGTATTATGTGACATAATATGAAGTATTATGTGACATAGCATGTTCGATACGTTATAGAACTACGTAAGCAATGTCCTACCTTAAGAACCTTTCAGGCTAATGTTCATTTAATGTAGCACATTTACTACACGTAAGCGAACTAAATGAGAATGGAGATGTAATTATTATTAGTAAATTTTAAGCAGATTTATTTTCAAAACTATTGGTCCGAAGTCAATTAATTCCTTCCAATTAATTCCTTGCTAATGTTTTATAATAGAATGTATACGAACTGCACTTAATTTCTTTCAGTTGCTGAATTTGCTCAAAACAGGAAAGCAAATTAACACTATTTCCACAAGCCTAAGACATACTATGCTTTTCATTCTCATTTCGTCACATCTTCCCATTTAGTCCCTTCAACTATGCGGTATCTTTGTTCTGCATTTTACTCTTAACTGGCGGAGACCGTAAGTACCGAGGCTCGAGCCCTCGGTTTCTTGATCGAGCGCCGTTATTTTGGGCTCTATATTATTTCAGTCTATATTATTTAAACACTTTTCCTCATATATTTCAATTTGAACATCTAAGATAAAATACATTTGGGAAACATTATCCAATAATACCACCCTAGTATCTCTAACACGTGGTGAAGCTAGAACCCATGTTTTGTGGGTCATTGATAGAGAAAAATCCATTGACGGAAAAACTTCTGTCCGTCTGTCCGTCTGTCCGTCTGTCCGTCTGTCCGTCTGTCCGTCTGTCAGATTTTTTCCTTAATGAAATCAGTTCCTTAGAAATAAATTTTCAAATAAAGTCATGAACAATTTTTTAAAAAATTGAATATTTTTCGCGTAATTTTGCATGAAAATACGGGCGAGAAAAGTAGGTGCACCACTAGCTTTATTTCTTCACCCTGTTTCGGTGCGGTTATGAAACTATGGTTTTACGGCTTAGAACTGGGAAAATCTTTTGCGTCTTTGACATCCTTATTAAAGAAAACTTATTTCTCTTCTAAACTTTTGTAAACATCCTTACATTTGTTCCTAAAATTTCCATTCATAGAGAATGGTGTGTAATTTTGTTAATTGGTAATGAAAATAGCATCGGTTTCTGATCGGATTATGAATCTAAAAACGCAGAAGATATTATCAGGATATGAAAATACGATTCATGCCTTTGGAAAATGGGAGTCAAATCATATAGATGCTCCACTTCTGTAGGACGAGTTGAGTGAGGCTGGAGATCCGGGAAGGTGAAAAATGACAGACATCAGGAATTCAGTCGACAGGAAATCGCATGCTGGTCGGCTTTCCCAACGCCAAAGCCGAGTCCCGACATTTGATGTACGTCTCGCGCCGAGCTTCTGACAACCGCTCGCATCGGCTATTCAAAGTTGATAGCTTTCCTAACGAGCTTCGATGGACGAAAACCAGCAATCCTCCCTATAGAAACATCCTGTTCAAAAAATCTGAACTTGTGTATTAGCAAACACTGCCATTTTCGTTGAAGGGAAGGCTGAATAAGAAGCACACTGAAGTCTAAGAAATGTTCTATATGAATTTTATTTAAAAAATTAAAGAAAGCTTAGAAAAAGAGAATGTGTTCGAATCTTACTGAAAGCGTACGCGTACCAATGTTTATCTAATCAACACTCACTTCTTCAGATTAGTCAGATAAGTGAAATAATGATAAATGTTTCTTGTTTCATATAATAATGTATGAACTTGTATGCGTGCCTGATGTCTGGTCTCAGAAGTAATGACGTATTTCTGACTATTCTTTACCATTAGTAAATATTTTTTTCTTTATTCAAAGAACACCTAAATTACCTTATACCTGTGAATAGGAATGAAGACAAAGTACGAAAAGTACTTTGTCTTTATTATGAAGACAAGTATAAAGACAAAGTATGAAAAGTACTTGGTCTTTTTCCCTTTCATCTCTGTAAATAAACTAATTACTCACGAAAACTAAATATTTCAAGAGAACCAAATATCTTGCTGTGTTGTGATTATTTGTACTACTCTTTTATTATGGCTTAACAGACAAATCAACTTAATGTTAACATTTGATTTCTAAGTGTTGTTATATAGTGAACAATGAATTAGAGTTGACTTGTTAGAGTTAAATATTTTATGAAACTTACGTTATGATCTCAAGTTGCAACGGGGTTTAATACTCATAAATCAGAAGAATTTAATTTAAATGAGCTTATGTTATTATTAACGTTGGTTATACAACATTTCTGTTACATTTGGTCAATTTTTAACATACAGTGTGATTATACACAAATGTAAGTAATAAATCAGGGGATTCTATTTGTAAACATATATTAGTAAACATACTATTATTTTATGCAAAAATGTTCACTTGTGAGCTTGTTCAGAAGTGCCAAAGATGTATAATACTGTGTAAGTAGATATCTATTCACACTCATCCACAGCGAATTAAAGTAAAATGCTATAGTCCTAGGGAACGCTCGTTTAACAATTCCAGCAGTTATACAAAAATCCATTCGTCCTCTGCGCTGTGGGAAGCTTGGTAGTTCTTCTTGATTAAGCTGCCCTGAGTAACGAACCCTTTCGCAACGACGGAAATGGCGACAGTGAAACACGACTTTCAACGACATGACTCCGAGAACAATTTTTTAACTTACGCTAAAGACGTTTATTGGATTGTTAGCAGAAAAAAATTAAAAGAAAAGTTTTCCCATCAACCAAGAGATCCCTGACAGAACCCTCGCTCCCCCACTCTTTTCGGAGCCTTTTAGCTTCCAAACTAATCACCGTCTCACACAGGGAGGACTCTCGGGGTCGAATTTATTTGTAACCACCCGAGCTTTCTCATTCTGCTAACTTCAGTGTCTGTTTGTTCTAGAATTGCAGCCAAGAGGTTCTGTAAAATGTTTTCTGGGAATGACTTACGACCTCTATTTGTCCTGTGACTTTGTTCAGATGGAATTGCTGAGGTCATTATTGCTGACAGATTTTATATATGTGGTGTTTATTCTATTACATTGCCGCCTGACATGTCTTTGAATCATCATGTAACTTGCTTGCTTCCAAATGACACAGCAATTTTGATTTTTCAATATTATAAGTACTAAAATCATTCAGTATTTGTGATTTCTTAATACTTAATATAATGGTGGTGTTCACCAAAGAAACACCAAAGAAAAAGTTCAATAAATCCTCATCCTAAAAGAAATGTCTTCCTATTTACGAATTCGTATTGTTTGTAAACACGGTAATTGATGCATATTCTCGCAATTTGATTTTAATTCCTCGTAATCCATACTTCCATCCTTCCGTTTTTGGGATCTTACACTGCAAAATTTTGTTATTAGTTTGGAATGTATGTTCACGAATCTCAAGTTGCAATGGCAGAATATGAGTTAAGAGAGATGCAGCCTGTAATAATTTTCTTTATCTTTTATGTAGTAACTGAAATGTCTGTAGCAATCGTACTACAAAATCCGCATTTTCGAATTTATACATACGTAGGTGATATGACGTAACATACTGGACGTAGTTCTGAACTAATATATAGCGTTTACTGACCTGAAGAAACAATCAAATTCTATTGACAGAATGTTTAAAGGAGACATGAAATACTACGTGACGTCGTTGTGCTTTTGTTTATACCAAGCTGCTATTAGGAGATGCGAGTCGCTTGCACTGTGTAAAAACATGCTCGCTGCTCTAGTCCACACAGAATTATTTGCAAATCGAACCTCACTGTTTCGTCATCGGGCGCACCCTGCTCCCCCTTCCCTCGCATGGGGTCGACGCCGCGTCATTTTTTACCACGTTTTCCACGCGCGTCCTTCTCGCCCCCCCCCCCGCCGCGCCGCAAGGAGCCGCACGCACCCCGTCGCCCCGGCCGCTCTCGCGCCCAATTTTCGCTGCGAGTGGCGAGAATGCGTAAGCGGCGGCGGGGAAGGAGGAGGAGAGGGCTGTGTGGGGGAGCGGGGGAGGTGGCGGGATGCGAGGACAGGGAGCACCGATGGTGGGGTTTGGTGCACTGCGATTGCGAAGGGGACTGGCAGAGTTCGGGGAGGGGACGGGGACGGCAGGGACAGTGTGGGAGACAGTAGGGATGGCGGTGAGGGGGGTGGCTTGGAGGTGGAGGTAGTCGCTTAGTGGGGGCGGCTGGAGAGAAAGGCAGCGGGGAAGGTTGGTGGCGATGGTGTTGGGAACGCCATCGGTGGAGCGGTTGCATGGGTGGAGTAGGGTTGGGCGGCGTCTAGGGTGGCGAAGGCTGAGATGGCGGGCGGGAGCGGGGGCGAGAGAGTCCTAGGGCGCCCCGCCGAGTTAACTCGTCATCTTATTGGTTTCGGGCCATTTGGCAGCGCCGCCGCGTGCGCGATGGGGATTACTACATTCTTTCGCCATTACGCATTCATCCCCCGCCTGCTCCGGAAAGCCGTCCCTCCCAAAACTGCTGGGGGCCGACAGTGTCGCCTCGCAGCTGTCGGCAGCCCTGCCGCATGTGGTCCTGCGAGTCTGCTATTTCAGATCAAAACTCTGTGAACTGAACATCCCACTCCATGTTGCGTTCTCTCATACAGTACCCGCGACACAAAGAATGTTTTATGTCGACTGATTGTTTTATTCCATTAAGTTATCCAACTATTTATTCCTCTTAATGGATTAAATAATTATCTACGCAGTGTTGCTAGGGATTACCATTGCTTAAGATTCTTTGCCATTCCTCCGTGTCTACATTGCTTATTTTCTTGTGTTTTGTCATCAAACTATCTTCCTGTCTTGTTTCTTATTTACCATATTTTGGGAAAACATTCATACAGACACACATTCTCACCTCCCAAAATGTTATGCCCATTGGTTTTATCCCTCTCGCTCTCTCGTTGCCTTGCAATCTCCTGTCTATTACTTCATAAATAGCACGATAAAAAAACAAATGCTGTTCTGTAGGATCTCTTCTATGCCACCTCCGCCATTGCCATACCACCACCAACAATATCACACCGTCATCACCAGCATTCTATTACTACAAGTCTCCGTTCAGAGTTGAAACCAGAATGTAATTTAGATGAAGGTCGTATTTCATTTCCAATCATCCTACGTATACTTCCAACCTGTAATTTAAACATACTAACTTCGACATTTCCGTTAGCAATTTGTGACTTTTATTAACTTGTCATTATTCTACGAGATTATATAAAGAGTGATCGAGATGGAATAATGATTCCGGGCACCTCAACTGCTAAGGCCATTAGTTATTTAGTGTAGTGCATGTTTTTCCACGGGAGATGGCGGTGATTTCCCCCGCAGGATGATGAGATCTGACGCCGACCTATCTGACGACTAACGGGGTTTTCCCCAACCAGGTATTTCCCACCAGCGGGGCACCGCCCCAGCTGGGTCATGCTCTAAGCTCCCGATCGGTCACCCGGCATGCATGGTAATGTAGTGCTTGTAAGTGTAAGTGTATATAAGTGTGTAAGGGTGAGGATAGGACAAGGACGGGGAAGGAAAGATCGTACGCGGTCCGTGGCCCGTTTGATAGGGCATTTCTCCGACATTCACCTGTTATTGATCGGGAAACCTCGCAAAACTACTTATCAGAGCTAGTGTAGAAATGTCGAAAACTCTGCCACGGTCGGAACTCGAACATAGGACCTCCCGATCAGAGGGAGATGCATAAAAGAAGATTGAGATGTTAGTCTTATATTAATAATTCAATGTTCCTTTAAGTTTTTGTATAATAAAAAGTTGTTTTCAGAACATGTGGTATGTGTAAATGGTTTTGAATAAATGGACTGGAAAAGGTTTGGCGTTGGGGGCGAGACCCTGGCTCTGCTCCCCACGCCGCCTTTGCGTAACTCTCGTCGAAGGCGGCTGCGGAGGTGTGGGGAGGGGGTGCGGGACGCAAATCCGGGCAATTCGCCGTGTTAAGCGCTGCCACTACGACGCCCCCCCCCCCCCCGCAAGACGCATGGCGCGCATGGGCCATGGGCCTATCTGGCCCAGGGAGCCGCTGGGGGATCTGCGGTCGCTGCCTCACGACGGATGGGCGGCGCGGAAGGCTTTGCGACTGGCGCAAAAAGAGAGCCCATTCACCGCACACGGAAGGGCGACCCTGGTCATTCCGCTCACCTCCCGTCTCCGGGAAGAGGGGTTCAAATCCTGATAGATCGATCCGACTTGTTGAGGACAAACTGGGTTCAAGGTAGGTGTATTCTAGGTTATTTCCCTTGCTTCACGTTCTGTCAGCTGTCCATCAAAATTATTTATTTCGGGAACGGGTGAAAAGGCTAGGGACTCAGGTTCGTAATAAAGAATATCATGCTACCGCGAACGTAGTAATCTCAAGTCCACTTTGCATCGTAGACTGGGAGATCATAGACCCGAGTCCCAATGCCAGCAGAGTTTTCGAGTCTATATGGTTAGCTTGGAATTGTTATGACTCTGTTTTAATGTTCTCGGTCATTTTTGTGCTTTTTTTAAATTCTAGGTGGATGCCCCCAAGTAATATCTTAAACAATGGACTGCGCGGCGTGTGCAGTTCTTTATTTTTGGCCTTTAATCAATTCCTATCCCTGCGCACATACACTAAACGTACATTCAGTCAACATATCGAACACGCCAGGAATGCATTCGGAAAGGTTTGTCTGGGATGTATGGGCGGTGTGTTCCTTATAGAGTCGCGTTGTGAAGAGTGCTAGAGTAACGTCACCAGTTGGCAGCCAGGCTTTCGAACGTGCCAGCGGGCGTTAGAAGGCTGACGGTCATATGAAAACAAAGACCGGCGCAAAAACAGGGCCAGCTGAGGGGGAGTGACCCTCATGACGCAGGGCGAACAGGGCAGGGGATAATAACCCGCCCCCGTGGGCGTGCATATATTGGTCGAGTGCCTACCCTCACCTTTCAGGGAGGCTGTGAACGATCGCGTGACCGGCGAAAGCAAGTGAGCAGAGATGCCAGGATGCTGAGGACTGCGCTCTCAGAGTGCCTCGAGTGCGGTCGCATCTGCTAGCGGCGGTCGTGTATTCCTCGTGACAATACGAGTGCGTTGTATTGGGTGACCGGGCACCGGCGCGGTAAAGAGTCTGGGTGGATGAGGACTAGTCAGGGGATAGGGGCAATGTATGTGGGATTAACGGAGGTACATAGTGAACATAACCCCAGAGCTGTACATAGTTTCAGAAATCTTTTAAACAAATAAGATTGTAAATAGAGATCGTGTCTGTGTCTTAATTTCGCTACCACGACACCACCCAAGTCGAAACCACTCTGGTCTAGAAGATGATACTTCTTCGACTCTCTTAATCATTTACATCGAAAGAACAAGTATAATAGGGAATAACGTATGGCACATTAGCACTGTGCCGTAACACATAAAAAGGAGGAAAAGAGGGAAACTAAACGTTACTTTTCATGACGACATTGTATTTTGTCAGTATGAATGAAAGTGATGGTTACTAACAACATTTATATTGGAGATATTCGTACAATGTCATGTGTTCATAAAACAAAACCGTAGAAGTTTGCAAGCTGCAAAATTTCACGTAAACATCGTGATTTGATAGCAACAGACGTGTACCGCAAAATCACAAAGAACTTCTATCGTTTTTGTTAGAATCTAATGTAGTTTTTAATTTCATTAGTCATCATTGCTCATTATACTCTCGATAGACGTATCGTCGCGCTCATTTTATATCATCATACTAAGATTGCCGCGACAATTTTACTTTAGGTTCTATGAATTGTAATGATACCGATGAGTGACAATTTACGTTTACTTTCTCTCTTTCTTATGTGAAAGAACATGTTTCTGTCCATATATGTGTGATGTTTTCGTTGTGAATGAACCTTTAGGCCTCGTGCAATTGAAAGACCTCTCTGTCTAAAAGTTTGGCGTAAGCAATATTGGAGCCAGGCGCCCGGACCTCCGTGCTGCAGCCTCGCAAACCGCTCCCGGTGGCGCGTGGACCGCTTAGGTGGCGCAAGTGGCGGAGGCGCCGAGATCGGTCGTCTCTCTGTAGCATCTCTGACATTTAAGCCAGGACCTGATGGACTACCGCAACAACGTCGTACCGACTCAGGTATTCTGTTTGTGCCAAAGCAGAACCCTCGCCCATTGTGTGTTGGAGGGTTGCGCTGGGTTGGTTGCAAAGGTAGGAGTGCTTCTCTACACGCATATCCCCAATCACATATCTTTGTTAATTGCGAGTTTCAGTTACTTATTCCTGAAGAGAAATGAGGAAGCCTTTTTTCAGCCAATAGGCCAGATTGTTTCAGCCGGGATGCACAGCGTTACCTTTGAGCTCAGCAGTAAACCTGCCGTACAAATGCTTCTGGGGCCACTCACTCAGACTTTGATGGGTGAAACTTGATCTCTCAAAGCCTGCTTGATTCAAGTACAAGGAGGTAAAAATCTTCCCTTTAGGACATATTTCTTCATGAACAAGTGCCGTGTTTTAAACAAGTATTTGTGAATGTTGTTGTTGTTATTATTATTGTACTAATAATAAGCAGTATTAATAGTACGCAATAAACGTATAACAAATAACGCAAATAACACAATAAACGTTTCTCGTCTTTTAGATTATACCTGAGATGAATGACGGATGATTGACGATGATGATGCTATGAGAATGAAGACGGAACAATGGTGGTATGCAAGACAACAGGAACAGACAGACAAGCTGGCGCGAATCCGCTTTATGCACCTCCAATTCCCCTCTCAACCGGGCTTTGAACGTGGTGCGCGGAGGCGGAATGCGAGCGGCGAGCGCGTGGCGCCGCGCGGCTTAAGTGGCCGCGAGTGGCGGAGGGCGCGTGGCCGTTGGCGCGGCGCGGGGGAGACGGATGGGCGCTTTAACTCGCAGAAACGCCGCCGCCGCCGCCGCCGAGTGCCCGCGCCCATTCGTCTTTCGATGGGGCTTTGAGCTTTTATCGCGCTGCCCTTGTGGCTGCCTTTCACGGGAGGTCGTTCTCGGCGGAGGAACGAGGGCCCCCCTATGGCGCGGAGGCTCGTGTGAAGGGCATAGGCTGTCGACCAAGGGCTTATTGTGCTAAGCAGTGAATTTTATTCGTGGTCATGATTTTTCACTTTCAAATATTCACCCTTGAGTGGTTCCCCCCTCCTAATCTTAAATCAATATTACAGTGAGATAAGAAAATATATCTGACACCACTCACGACTAATATTATTTTGCAGACTAATAATAAATGTGAATTTATACCGTGTAAGGAATTCATATTTCAAAGGCTTGTTATTTATGAGCCAAGTTGTCAGCAACTAATCGATTCGTTAACTACAAAGTCAGTTGCAAAAAGTAGGTAAAAATTACAACTACCAATAATTACCTTAAATTATTATTATTAAAGATGAGGTATTTATTATTAAAGACAATATTTTTCTTAAATGGTAATATTTTTATTGCGTGATAATTGAAAAAAATAATGGTATAGTTATACAACGTTTTGTGGAATTTTTCCTGGAATCAAGTTCCAGCATTCCATTTAGTTGGGTCTGTTTGATATTTTCCTTTTGTTATAATGAATTTTAACATTTTTGACATTTTACATCCATACTCAACATTTTTGCAAGTATCATATATGAAATACAATTAGCAAGCTATCTTTTAAAAAATTATTGTATTTAAGTCATAAGAGGACAACTGCAATCCCCTCCGCTTTTTCCGAACCCTAGCGTACATTTCTAGAATATTAACGAGTGTTTTCCGGGATTTCAATTGACGTTTATGGAAATCAACCCGAAGTCGTTCAATTCTAAAAAATATCAAGTGATTTTTTTCCTGTAAGCACAGTGTAAGGGTGTGACGTTTTCCCTCCGAATCTGTTGATGCACGCCTCTCTCAACTGCTGTGGTCAACGGCTCGGCGCGTCTCGCCTCGGCACAAAGCGCAACGGGGCGCAATGGAGCGCGCGACACAAAGCGCGCGCGGCGGCGACGGCTCCCTCTTCCCCTCTGGCCACGCCCGTTCTCAATACTGCGACGACCTCGCCCACTTCGGGCCCTCGTGAAGATGATGCTGAACGATGGAGCGTACAGGGGTTTAGAAGGCGGAGAACTGGCTCAGGGCACGAATTGTTGTCACTGCAGTGCCTGTGATCGGGAGTTCCTAGGGTTCGAGTGCCGTCGGTGCCAGGATTTTCAACGCTTCTACACCAGGTCGAATTCAGTCACTGTGTGTACGAGAATTCTAGTGGTCAGCTGTTCTATTCGGAAATTCTCCATGGTTTCTCCGATCAACACCAGGTGAATGCGAACCAGACCCTAACAAAAGGCCCACGGACCGATCGCGATATTTCCTTCCTCTTCCTTACCCTTTTCTCACCACTCACACACACACTCACACACACATTACATGCATTAAATACCACACATGCCGTGAGACCCGTCTGAGCTTATATCTTGTTTCGGCTGGGGCAATGATCCGCTGGTGGGAAATACCTGATTGGAAAAACCTCGCAAGCCACGTGAGGGCTGGCGACGGATTTCACCTTCCAGCGAAGGATCACCGCCATCTCTTGTGATAAAATCATGCACTGAACGTATGGGACTAATGACCATAGCTGCTGGCGCGCCCGGAAAGACTAATCAATCAATCGGAGGTAGCGGGATTGATCCTGGCGAAAGTGCCAGAAATTGGGTTGAAAAGTTGAACGTCAGCGAATCCGTTGCGCCTGTTGGAATGGAATTCGTAGGGTATAGCCTGACAGGAGATATCCGTGTGTTTCATTATTACTTCCAGGCGTCCCCTTCGGGTGGCTCAAGGTCAGCGTGATAGCTTTCCATAATGCGATATCGGGGTCAATTCCCGGTCGAGGCAAAAAATAGAGCTGTAACTTTCCATTAACATCGTTTCAGCTCTATAGCTGTGTGATCAAAGAAAAGCTCACGGTGGCCGAGTATGCTAGATATGGTGAAGGGAATATGTCATTCTCACCACATGACTCTCTTATGCCGAGGCGTAGATAATGAATAAAAGTTCCAGACCTGGGAACACCACATGCTGACAAACGTAGGGTAATCTGACCGTCAAATGGCAAATACATACACATATTCATACATACTTTCAGGCGTATGCGTCTGAGCAAAGTTCCTGTACAAAGGGTTAGGACGAGATAGTTCAGTGGCAATAAGAAACCGTCAGACCCCAGGATCTTGTCCCAACACTGACGGATTTTCGACACTTTCGATACTACATAGCTGAGTCCAATCCAACTATTGCCTAGAGAGGATTTCTAGCTATCAGCTGCTCTGATCGGTAGTTTCCGTGCTTTCCGCGATCACTACCATCCTAATGCCGAATGCCACGCCAGAGCATTAACAAAGGGATCATGGCGGTCGTCCCTTCTTCATTCCTGCCCCTCCTCTTCTCTGACACACGCGCGATTCCGCACATACAAACACACACGCACACATATCCACTTACTCTAACACTAAGTTACCTCACGTTTTGGGAGACCAGTCGGCAGTCTAGAGTGTATTGCGCCTCCTGAGGGACATATCTGAAACTGCGCAAGCCGACATGTAGGCTGGCTCTTGCCACCTCCCAGCTGTAACATGAACCACACTCAGGGGGGTCTTGACCACAGTGGTTGACGTGCCCAGATATACGAAGAACTCACGCACCCATATACATCAGCCTCCAGTCCCCGCCTCATCTTACTTTCCTATGCACTTGCCTTCCCATCCCTGGGCACCAGTAATAATATCGATTGAAACGTCCTAAAACCACAATTAAGCATAAATCAACAGTGACCCTTTTGCCTAGCAGTCTGCGTCGTCAGGTGTCGCCACTGGCAGTTACCTCTCGAACGTTTTACCCTTACATGTTCAGAATACGTGACAGTTTCTATCCTCACTGTTTACCCATTCTGGCTGGCAGGAGTGTCCATGCGCGTAACCAAGTGAATCATACTTTTATGGACGAAACATATTGTCTCGTGACTGGGACGGATCTTGGTTTATCGTACGCCTTTTCTGTGCGCGTACTACTATTCCATGTACAGTTTTGTTAAATCTCTTCAGGACTCGTAGCTACAGCAATGCCCACTCAGGAGGTGAATGCAAGAGCTTCGGGAGGGAGGGGTGCAGTCAGTCTGCCAACAATGTGGGATGACGGGACGCGAAAACATATAGGGCAAAGTCGTCCCGTGTGTGCAACAAAACGACTCACATGAGTATTCCAAACCTTCAACACAATCATTGCCCTTCACGTCCGTCTCAGCGATTTAGTTCACTATTTCTTCTTTCCTTCGTTTTAATCCTCTCCAGGTTCCTCACTTTTTCTTTTATATTTGCTATTCATATTGTCTGCCGTTTTCTCTTTCCTTGCTTTCAATTTGCTACATTTGTGCAAATTCACCTTCCTCGCATATTGTTTTAACCTTTTCCAAATACCTTTCTCCCTCGCTCTTTCTTCATTATTCTCACGCTTTCGAGTCTGTTTTCCTCCTATTTTGTTTCCTTTTCTCTTCTCTTGTTTTAAATACCTCTCTTCCCACTGTACAATCTCATTTTCTTCAACCTCTTCACCATCCCTACTTTCAATCCATCTTTCCATAACAGTATGTCTTTCATTCTTTCTGAACTTCTGCGTTTTTGTTGTCCCTTTACTGATTTCTGCTTCTGCATTGTCTTAACCGTTCTCTCCTTCTTCGGTCACGTAGCCCCTACCCTTGTTGCCACTTTCCGTATTCTTCGATTTCTTCGTCTTCCTCTCTGATGCCAATCGCGTTGCCCAATCCGCATTCCTCCAGCTTCTTTCCCCGCCGCGCCATCCCCTCCGCCCACCCCGCCCCTTAGCAAACCCCAGCAAACCCGCTCGCCGCGCTTTACGACGTCCGGGCGACGGCGGCGGCGGCTGCTGCGGCTGTGCTCCAGCCCCACCCCGCCCCAGCCCACCCCGGCGCCTGCCCTATTAATACGGGGCGCGCCCCTTGCCGCCCGGCCATCGCTCCTCGCTAAGCCCCACGCCGGACTCGAAACCGCTGCCTTCCTCACCGCCTGCTTCACCCCCGGCGCCCTCCGCTCTCTCCTCGACGCTCTCGTTATCTCGCTCGCCTCTTCACCACGCGCCCCTCCGTATTCTCGCCCCACATACTCACGCACCTCGCCGCCCCTCCCCTTGCCGACCACTCCAGCTCACTGTGCGTCCCACCTCGTGTCTCTGAGACTCCTCGCCACCTTCTCCATTCTCACACTCTCACCCTACTGCATCCTCCAACCCTCTCCCCCCTACTACGTCCTCCCTCTCTTCACTGATTAATTTTTTCGTGTTTCCGGGCGCGACAGCTGCTTTGGTCATTAGTCCCATAAGTGTAGTGCATGTTTTTTTCACGGGAGATGGCGGTGATCTTCCCCCGATGGATGGCGAGATCCGGCGCCGACCTACCGTTGACTAGTGGGGTTTCCCCTTAACCAGGACTCTCTCACCAGCGGGACACCACTACAGCCGGGACAAGTTCTAAGCTTCCGACCGGTCTCCCAAAATATGTGGTAGTGTAGTGCATGTTAGTGTGTGTGTGTGTGTGTGTGTGTGTGTGTGTGTGTGTGTGTGTAAGGGGAGAGGATAGGAAAGGAAAGAGATCGCGCGCTGTCCGTGGCCCGTTTGTTAGGGTACTGCTCCGGCATTCACCTGGTGCTGATTGGAGAAACCAAGGAAAACTACCGATCAGAGCAGCCGGCCGCTAGAATTCTCCTCCAAACAGCGACTGAATTGAACCTAGCTGAAAAGCTAGTGTCGAAAAACCTGCCGCCGTCAGGATTCGAACCTAGGACCTACCGGTCAGAGGCGCTGCAGTGACATCAGTTGATGCACTGAACTGCCGCTCCCGGTCCTCTCTTCGTTGCCCCGCCCAACTCGTGGCCCTCTTCCTCACCGCCCTCTTCTCGTCGCTTTCGCTATTTTCACTGCTTTCACACTTGTCTCCCTGATCCTTTGTCGTCTTCTTCCTCGCCGCTTTCCAAGCTCTACCTGGTTCCGACGTCTAAAGCCAGTACTTCCACGTATTGTCTGCTGCTGCTGCTCATCATTGTTGATTCTAATGCTTGAGGTACCCTGAAAATTCCGGTAACAGTTCAATTTCCTGCTTTTTTTCAGTTTACAATTTTAACAAAATCTTAGAATTGTTTTGATTGTCTTGCGTTGTTAACTCTGTTAACAATGCAGAAAATACGTGTAATTTTACATTGGAGATTTTTCTGAGAAATACTATCATCACGTTGTCAGATCTTGTATACGTTCCTGAATTTCTGAACTGAATAGATTTCCTAATTGAAAGGAAGCAGATGATTAATTGAGTTTTCATAGGCGGAAGTTGATTATCAGTGCTATAGATGAGCGTTTTCATTAACATTTACTTGGTCACAAAAATAGCGTTGTTCAATTAAGACTAAAACATCAGAAGCAGCTCTAAACGTTTATCACTATTATATTGTCCGTGACCCATTCTGACCTTCCTGTCCAGTCTGCTGTGTATCTTAATTTTCTGCTCCTGTCCGCATCCCTTGTCTGCCGTCCACAGTCCAGCGCCCGCCCCTACAATCTGCCGAGGACGTCCCCTATTAATGGGCTAGGGGTTGTCACAACCGTTGCTGCCATACCCGCCACTTCCGGCCCCGCTTCCTCGCCGCATCCGACTCCGTTTTCACCACCGCTCCCGCTCCCTTCCATCTCGTTCACATTCCCAGCCCACCCCGCACCCATCCAGTCCCTCTATCCCCGCGCCTGTTCCAACCTCGCTCCCCCTCCCAAGGCGCTCCCACTCTCACACCGCCTCTGTTCCCACCCCGCCCCCAGTCCCACCTCGCCCTCATTTCCACCCAACCCCCGTCCCGATCTCGCTCCCAAGTCCATCGCCCCGGGCTCCTGACTGCCTCACGGCTCCCTCTGCCCACACTTCCACTTCCGCAACGCTTCCTCCGCCCCCTCACCCCAGCGCCGGCTGTCCCTCCCAACTTCCACCCTTCCTGACGCCACTCCCTCTGCCTCCGACCCCACCCCGCTCCGTCTCTGGCCTCTGCTCTGCCGTACCCGCCTCCGCCCTCCTCCCCCCTCCCGGCCGCGGCCCCACGCCCTCGCTCGCTCGCCCTTCGCGACTCCAGGGCCCGGCGACGCGCGGCCGTTTATTACGCGAGTTAGCGGGGAAAAGTTGCAAATGGCGCCTATTAGCTTTATCGTACCCATCTGCCTGTTCATCTTGGCCAAAAAAAAAAAAATTCGCTCACTGCCGGAACCCCACTCGTATTTTCATGAACTGAGATTTTAGGAGGCGTTACGAAAATGTCATTTGTTATTCCCGTCGGGATTATTCTCTTGTTCCCATTTGCCCATGGATGGAACTTATCGTAAGCCACGAAAGTACTCAGATTGTAGAATGTTTTAACAGTAAAAGCGTGCCAGTGGTTTTATTTAACTATGTGATAAGTTGTAAGTTTGCAAAAGTATTGTCCATTTTAAATTAACACATCCGGAAATTTTATTTTGATAAATATGCTATACATTAAATGTTTCAGGAAGAAGTATTAGGTGAAATCGAGGATAATATTTTGAAAATATTTTTCTTCTAAATGTTTGTAAGTATAATTTTTAGACTTCCATTGGTTGCCGTAAATGCATAAAAAATTGACATGCAGAAAGTGTTTGTTTTGCAGATGACATTGAAATGTTAACCATATGAAACCAAAGAAATTTTCTTGCAAGACTCTCTCCTTCTACTTTTAGTTTTATTGAAATGTTTCGACCTAGCTATCTAGCTAGAGCCGAAAATTCTGCCACTGTCGGGACTCGAACCCTAGGACCTCCCGTTGAGAGGTAATGCAGAGATATCAGTTGCAATGAGTCACTTCAGCCCATCGATCATCTCTGCTATTCCTCTTCCCCCACTGCAGGTGAATACAAAATTCCTTCAAACCCATGGAACGGGACTTCTGTTATCAATTATTTTACCATTTCCGCGGATAGACACTTGAATATCGCCGGAGGTTTTAACTGGTCAAAATGTATATGTTGGCTGTTGTAAATTGGATTATTTAAACTGCCATACGACATAATTCATTGTCTTTGCTTGTTTTTTCCCGAAATGTATTAATGAATGGACATTTTAGAACATTTTACAATATTTTAACGTTACTGCAATATGATGGACGCATTTTCTGTTACGTATGTTTAAAATTACTGAG
Organism: Teleogryllus occipitalis; assembly: GCA_011170035.1. Classification (NCBI taxonomy): domain Eukaryota; kingdom Metazoa; phylum Arthropoda; class Insecta; order Orthoptera; family Gryllidae; genus Teleogryllus; species Teleogryllus occipitalis. The sequence goes on along the minus strand of BLKR01014959.1, from coordinate 14,743 downwards.
ATTCCGATGTATTGTTTTACTGTTACCTGCAGTGTGAGATAAGAGGTTTATTAATATGAACCACTTTCCTTCAACTCTGACTTTTGTGACTTGTTTTCTAAGGTTACTTTCTCATTCATCACACACCAAAATATATTGCTGCAAATCATTCAATTTACGTTTCGAATCCGTCTTCTTAAGCATGACTTGCCCCTGCCACAAACCACCGAATCGGTGATTTATTTTGACACATTATTATTATTATTATTATTATTATTATTATTATTATTATTATTATTATTTCAAAGTTTTCATAGTTTTATAGATCATTTCAAAGTTCACCTCTAATTCAATGGTTTTATTTGCTTGTGCGACTCGCAGGACGCTGTGCTGGTGATCTGCGTTTTTACTTTCTCGCTGTTGCAAATGTGAGAAGAGAAAGTATTGTACTCCTGCGTCGGAAAACGGGGAATTATCGTCAGAAAAAAACTTACTGTCCGGCCCTGATAATGTACAAGTGAATAGATCCTATTCCTGTTTATAGTAATTACTTCATTGACGACGTGGTGTAGCCAGAATCCATTTTGTGGGTCCTTGATACAGAAAAATCGATTGACGCAAAACGCCTGTTCATCTGTCCTTATGTGTCTGTCTGCCCGTCTGTCTGCCTGTCTGACTACCCGTCTGTCTGTCCGTCTGTCTGCCCGTCTGTCTGCCTATCTGCCCGTGTGCCTGCCCGTCTGCCTGCCCGTCCGCCTGCCCCACTGCCTGCCCGTCTGCCTGCCCGTCTACCTGCCTGTCTGCCGTCCTTCTGTCTATGTCCGTCTTTCTGTCCGTCTACCTGTCCGTCTGTCTGTCCACTATCAACCCGTCTGTCTATCCGTCTGTCTGTCTATTCGGCTGTGAAAAACGCTAGTGCCTAAAGTGTTCGGCCATCTCCAAAATTGATATTCCCCGATCGATTTGAACGTACTCGAGGCTTTGGAAATTTGAAACGGATATGTGGATTTTTAAGAGTACTTTATGTGAAGCTCCAAAAACATCCTTAAAATTTACTCGAAAATAGCCACAATGTTTTGATTAAACTTTGTTCTCGGATAGCGTAAAAGATGCTTAAGAGAATCATGTTCCTTGAAATCTTTGCTTTTTCGAAAATTGTGAAAGTGCAATTTGTTTGACTTCTTTCTAAAACTATGATATTGAAAATGAACCTTTTTTACTAAATGAAACCATTTTTAAAAGACAGGTCTTAAAATAAAGTAATGCACAATGTTTCGAAAATGTGGGTAGTTTTCACGAAATTTTGCGCAAAATATAGAGAATTTTTATTTTCTAAACAGTTTTTCACAAAAACCGCTCCAATTTTTTCTACAAATTTTCTCCTCGTATGTATCGTGGGACTTTTCAAAATTATGGTGTTATGGTTCATTTTTGGGGAACTTCCGTATTTTTGAAAATTGCAAAACGTTAACATTTTAAAACTACAACATTGAAGACGGTGGTTTTGCCTTAGACCAAGTATGTTGGAAAAAATCAGCTCTTGAAAAAAAGCTCTTGTACAATTTTTTGAAAAAACGACTAGTTTTCGCGTAATTTGTGCTTGAAATTAATGCAGTATCTAAAAATAAAAACATTTTCTTAAAAAGCGTTTCAAATGTTTTTCTTTGTTTTCCAAGGATAGAAGAATAAACGCTTAAAAGAATGGCTTGAGTCTCATTTTCCTTGCACTATCTGAATTTTCGATATTTGTAAATTTATAAATATTGCGAGTAATTAAGTGCAGTTTATATTGTCCTGTGTATAAACCGGCTTATTTGTGTTATTCTAGTGTTTCTCTTAATCAGGAAGTGAGATAACGTTGAAATTACCTTAGATTCTATTTATTAATGCATTTATAAGTATATATAAGTACGTAAAGAAAAATACTTGAAAAACTAGCATCATTCGTTAAATTATAAATAGACTTGAATACCTTCCTTCAAATTCATTTTTTCCCCTTGAGATTGTACAGGCAGTGCTTGTTTGCCTCTGTTCCCGTTTGGTTTCTTCATTGCTTTTTCGGGCGACGAAGCTTTCCCCGTCCGTGGGAGTGGTATTGTAAGATTCTATTCGGCAGACGGTTCTCCATTATGCTTCTCATGTGCTCTGTATAGGGATTTCTGTTGATATTTAAATAATCTCAACAACTCTTGGGAAGATCTTATAATATCATTACCTCCAACAAACATTAAATATATAAGAAATAAAATATTATGATATTTTAAAGTTTTCTGATCTCTTATTATTCCATAAACAATGTCGAAGAATATTTAAGATCCTATACTTTCATTTTAATGTTTATTATATAAATGATAAATAAAAATATCATTTAAATAATAATAATAATAAAAGTTAATTATAATGTAATTTAATATTTTAATGTTTATAATATGCAGTTAATACAACCATTGACATTATTTTCATCCACTTTTGCCTTTCGCCCATCCTCAGCATTCTATTGTTTTCCTCTCATTAAAGTGTAACGGTGCTTACTCCATTTCGACCAACATCCGCTATTGCGTCGTGCACTGTAACAGCATGCCTCCTACAATTCTGCCTCAATGACTCGCCGTAGGCCACTGCGTAAGAGAATTGTAACAACAGCCCTCGCCCCAGATGTTCTCTGCCGTCTTCTGGCGTCCATTCACCGCCTGCCACAGCAGATTGCCCCTCACATGGCGGCGACGGCGGTCTCCCTTGCGCTGCCTCGCGCGCGCGTGCAATGCACGGTCATTGCAGGGGTCGCCAACCCCACCCCGACACTCTGCCATGGGCCCGGCGCTATGGGAAACAACGTTCTGCGTGTATGTTTAATGAACATATCTCAGGAACTAACAAAAATGCCATTATTTTAACATTTCCCATCTGTTTAAAGTGCCATCTTATATCTAAGTGTAGACGGAGGAATGGTCGCCCGACTGATTCTGCAGAACCGAAGAGCTTACAACACCGGACATTCGTCTGCAAATTATTTCGAATTGACAATTCAATCGTAAAGATAATAACCTCTCTCCGAGAGCTACCTTTGACATGACACGAGAGAGTCAGTAAACATTTGTGAACGAAACTTCACATTTCTGTTGCGTAGTAGTGATTATGTCATTGGTGGTGATTATGTCATGGCGCAAATTCTCAGAAACACATTTTGTCTATATTATTTTCTCTTATGTTTCTCTTGCGTTCTCTTGAACAAGAGGCTTTGTACAGACCTTATCGTTCATTAACTAACAAAATAATTTTGTCAATGTACATATCGAATGGCTCAATTCGGATAAATGATTCATTTTCATTTGCTGTCGATCTGACGACCCACAACTTCGGCCATGTACGCTAGAATGAGACGATCGCAGCGCGACCTTGCTTGCTCTGGTAATGTTCTTCGCTCCTCTCAGACCCAGATGCTGAGAATATGTGAAGTGCCACAGGGTCAATACTAGTGGCCAAATGCAGCTCGTACGAGTGAAATTTCGAAGATGTTGAATTTCACAATGCAAGTTTATTCGTAATACAAGTTACAGAGATTCCAATTAATATGGCCGAAAATGAATATAATTTTGATATCGCGAATTATTAACGTCTCGTGACCGAATACTGCTTTTGGTAGGAGATACTACACTTTTATAACCTATTTGCTTATTGCATTTCTGACGCCAGTCATTACTGGAAAGAAATGTCCCTTTGAAATTTACAAAGTCATTGGACCCAAACTTTCTGTTGGTCTGGCATTTCCCACAGTCACAAGACGTCTCACTCACAATGTGATTGGATTCAAATATTTCGTTGGCCTTGCTATGTCACCGAAATGAAATATTCAATTGACCTGGAAATTTCCTACGATCTTGATCAGGAAGCGTTTTCGGGAATATTTTTTCACAGAGGTCGTGTGCCTTTGCTTTTACATTGTATGAATTAACGTGATGATCACGAAGAAAAAAAGTTGTGGTTCTTCATTGCTTTACATACTTTAGAGTCGACTGCGAAAGGGCAGTCTACTCTAAATTATGCTGATATATGTGGTGATAACTTCTCTACACTAAGGCCGGCTTAAGTGGCTCAGGGCATCAATTGATGTTGCGTCAGTGTCGTCGACCGGAAGGTCCTAGGGTTCGAGTCCCAACGGTGGCAGGATTTTCTACACTAACTCTATACCTATGTCAAATTCAGCCCCTGTCTGGAGAAGAATTCTAGCGGCCGGTTGCTCCTATCGGTAGTTTTCCGTGGTTTCTGCGAACAATGCCGGAGCAGTACCCTAACAAACGGGGCACAAACCACGCGTGATCTTTTCTTCCTCTTCCTTGTCCTATCTTCATTCCTTAGTTACACACACTTACATTTCCATGCGCTACACTGCCGCACATACTGGCAGATCAGTCGAGAGCTTAGCGCTTCTCCCAGCGGGGGCGGTGCCCCGCTGATGGGAGATACATGTGTAGGGAACCCCTCGCCCCCAAACCGACGGATAGGTCATCGCGGGATCTCGCCATCAAGCGGGGGATAATCGCGGCCACCTCCCGCGTTAAAATGCACGTCACTTGTGGGATTAATTATTATACTCGTTGGCACACCCGTAACCAATGTGTGGTTAGACCTTACATTCGAATTCTGCGAAAGGCATAGATGTTGACACGTTAATCCTAGCAATACCAAGATACGAACGGACTCGTGCATTACCAAGGGGGACTTTGGGAGCTCACTGCTAAAATTTTGATTTTATTGATGTTTTTGGTAAGTTAATACATTCGTAACCAATAAAATACATCTCCAGTCCTTTATGTAAAAAGCATTATTCAATTTTTAGCTCCACTCAAAAAGAAAGAAAGAAATTTACTCACATCCTTATTTGCATTTAATGACCAAACTTATAACATATTTATGACAAATAAAGGTTCATGAATTTACATAACATTGAAATGAATTAAACTATATTATTCGAAGACTTAAAGTACTACAAATATTTGCAAAACATACTCTTAACGTTCGGTTTTTGAATGAATATTTGGGATTTTTTACTCAGCACCAAAGACCCTCTAATAACTCAAATTATAAACACGAAAAATTTCCATATTTTTTAACAAAAAACACGTAGTAAACAATATCAATTGTTTTAATCTCCCCGAAAAATTGATATATAAACCTATAAAAAGAACAATCGTAAGTGAGACTCTGACCCTCTCCCTAGTAATGCTTGGGTTAATGTGACTTTTAACAAAAATAAAAGTCACTTATCCCTTAGTAATATACTGATAGTAATGACTAACCTTCCGCTAGGAATGTGGTGCTAAAAGATTTGAAGATAAAATCGTCATCATTCGACGTCGATGCAAACTGCTGCAATTGATCTAATTTACATGACTTCGCGTTTCGGGCTCGAGGTACGTTTGAGGAAAACCTTCTACTATGAACACATTCATAATTATGTTAACGCAGTTTGTTGCTTTACAGTATGGTCATTTGCGAGTCAGTTGCGGCGTTCACGCATTAGGCTAAAGTAAACCGCTTCCGTTGTCCCTACGATCGCAGATCTCCCTCTTCTGCTTAGAGCACACCCTCGGACATAAGACGGTTGTCGTCTTCAATGCGGCGTTACCTTTCCTGGTCGTCGTCCTACCACAAGCCTCCATCCCCGTCTTCAACTCAGCTTCTTGGCTCTGCGCCGCCTCCTCCGCTGTTTTCAATGCTCACTCTTCCGACTCCACCCACTTTCCAGCCTCCTTCGCTTCCTCCGCTTCCTCCTCTGACTCTACAGCCTCTCCGCCTCCTTCCTCGCCTCCTCTGTCTTTGACTCATCTTTTTCCACCTCCATAGCCTACTCTGCCTCCTCCATTGCCTTCTCGCAATCTTCACCTTCCCTGCTTTCTTCAATGTCTTTGCCTCCTCTACCTGCGCTGCCTTTATTGCCTACTCTGCCGCCTCCTCCGCTGTCTTCGCCTCGTCTTCCTCCTGCGCCTCTGCATATCTCCTCCTCCTTCCCCGCTTCCATCTCTGCCTTCGCCTTCCCTTCCTCCGCTGCCTCGTCGGGTGTCCCCGCTCCTTCTGCCTTCCCCTCTGAATCTGCTGCATTCTCCCCACCCTCCTCCATCACATTCGTTCTTCCGCCATCTCCCGCCTCCTCCGCTTCTTGCGTGTCCCCTGCGTCCTCCGCGCACACCGCCTCGAGTTCCTTCATATCTCCATCGCCTACTCCGACTCTTTCCTCCGCCGCCACCACCAATATCGCTACAACCTACCCCACCGCCCCTCCCCTCCGTAGTCATTGCCCCGCCACCGCCGCCGGACCGAATTAATTTCGGCGCATCCATAACGGCGTTATCGCGCGCGCAATTAGAGGGGCGCGGGCTTCGGCCAGTGGCCGGCGCAGATAAACGGCCGCGGCGGCGGAGGCTGCGCCCGTAAAACATCTCGGGCGAGGGGAGCGCCGCAGGCGCCGCGGAGGCCTGGCGGGGCGGCGATGAGAGGGACGTGATGGACACGGCGCCTCCGCCGCGCCGCGGGCGATGCGGGCGGGCACATAAGGCGCTTGCGCCCGCGCGCGGGGGAGAGGGAGGTAATGACCGCGGCGGTCAGCCAGCGCTGGGGATGCGTCCAGTGCGTTCAGGGGTGGAGATTGGGCAATGATCGTGCAAGTGGGATAACAAAGGTAATGGAATGGTGATAGTACAGTGCGCTGGCGAAATAAGATGAAGATATACATGGAAGCAGGTTTTCATGAGGGATAATACGGAGTATTTGATATTTTGGCTCACTCTTCATTCACAAAACAGAGTATCATGGAATACTCACTAGAATACCACCATGTTACATAGATTTATTTCATTTTAGACATTGAAATCCTATTCAGTCATTAGTTTCCTGATTCAGAGATAACTTGTAAGCGAATTCAAAGTAATGCTATTGAGGAACTAAAAGTCTTAAAGTAATTAATACTTCACTGGCTAAGAACAAAAAGGCGACATGACGTGAAATTAACATTGGTGTTAATAACGTTTAATCCGAGTTGAATACGACATAAGCAATTTATTAGTCTAATATATAAAAATAGTAAAAACACTATTTAAATTGTTCAAATCATCAAAAATAATAAATGAAATTAAGAAAATACAATTAAATATATTAGATTGGTACTTTTTCAGATTTATTTTTATCATTTTCGGAAAAAGAAAATAGTGGCAAACACGTGACCAAACCATCCAAAAATAGAAATTTTTTAAAATAATCATAATGCCACATGCTAATATGAAGAATTTTATTAAATGATTCTGGAGGTGAAAACTTCTCTTGGAATATTTTGTATAGAATTTTTTGTATTTTTGTACACAATATACCAAATATGCAGAATATGTTGTTGAAACCTAGAATTTTCGCAATGAAATTGTCGAGAAGGAAATATAACTTCAAGTTCAAAGAAAAATAGATAAAACGGATAGCCTCAGTAAAACCAATGTAAGAAAATCCCAGACAATCAGGAATAAAGGTCGTCTGTACCAAGTGGAGGCAAGTATCCTATTCCCGAAAGATATTTCCTCAAGAACCTATAGTGCTACGCTTAAGAGTTGATTGTTGTTGTTGAAACTAAGCCATTTATTTGAGATCCAGGGATAAGACAAGATTTCTAGGTTGTAAAGTTTACTTCACCGAATTGATGTGCGATGAAAGGAAACTCCGTTTTATGGAGCAGACCCGTGTAATCCTTGGATATCTTCCAAATGATCTCAGACGTTCTATAGCCTATTTTGTTCCAGCCGTATTAGAATGCCTTATCTCCCTGCATCTTGGATCGCCGTCCTTGTTCCTAATTTCCTATGTGTCTTGATACACTTATTGCAACTTCGCGAGATTTCGTGGCTTCTAAATATCGGCTGTACACAAAATTAATTTGAGTAGCAAAACGTAATTTCATATGTGTAAACATTTCTAGATGCTTATACACCCTTTTCAGGGATTTCAAAATTTTCATACATGATACTACGAAGGTTCCAAATAAATTGAATGTCATAATTTTGCACATTTTAAGAATGTGCTTGAGATATTTTTACTTTAAAAATTTCATATATTTAAAAAAGGCAAGTCAATTTTTATGCGTTTTGACGTGGAATGGCTCGTATTTGAATTCGTTTCGCTGTCACCCGTCCATTCTGAAGGCAGAGTGAACATCTCAAATACAGAATTTCGTCTGAAAAAATGCATTAATGGGCTCTGGTGGCGAAAAAGTGCATTAAACCAGTCGCTAAATTGAGAGAAAAAAATTCTCTAACACATAGTGTAGACAGAACCCCTATTTTGTGGGTCCTTGACGCCGAAAAAACAATTGCAAGCAAAACATCCGTCTGTCCGTCCGTCTGCGAACACTACTAGCGCCTAAACCACACGTACGATCTTTTTCAAATTGAAGACTCCCCAGTCGATCTGGCTCTAGTTGAAGCTTTGAAATTTTGAAAAACATTCTTTAAAATTTGGGGGTACTTTACATGAAGCCCCCCGAACATTTTCAAAATTTTCTCAATAAACGGCACCAAATTTTTTCTTTAAATTTCTTGTAAAAATAGAGAAAAATACGCTTATAAAGGTAGCATATGCTCTATTTTCAGGGTTAACTCTAAATTTTGGAAATTTCAAAAGTTTGAATTATTTCTGGTGTCAAAATTAAAGATAGACATTTTTTCTTCAAAGGTATTTTGTTGTTAATAATCAGTTCTTTCAATAAGGTCGCATACATTTGTTTGAAAAGTTTACTACTTTTCGAGCAATATTACATGCAATTTGTGCAATTTAAAAAATAACAAAAAAAAGATTTTCTCAAAAACCTCTCCAATTTTTTCTTTAAACTTATGATAGAGATAGTGCTAAATGTACTCTATTAGATGGTATAAACGTCATTTTGACCTATTGTTTGTTTTACAAAAAATTCAAAAATTGAATTTTTTTGACTTGCCTCTCACATCCTTAAATACTCTAGCGGCGATTTGTTCACATTATTGTATTTATGAGTACATGTGCTTTAACGAATGTTTTTTAAAATTTCTCGAAAACTTTCAAGTTTTCGGTGAAAATGAGGTCAAAATTCTGCATTTTGAGAATGCCGAAACACTATATTCTCAAAAATGGCTCCATAGTTTTTCTTCAGACTTTTCGTACGTATAGTGCTAATGACACTGTTTAAATTGACCTAAAATTAATTTTGCTGAATTTTTTGGTTTTTCAAAAATTACACAAGTGAATTTTTTAAAATATCTTTAACACGCACTTTTCCAGAAATTTTTATACATTATTGCATTTGTGAATAGAAACGCTTCAAAGAAATGTTTTCGAAAACTCAATAGTTATCTATGAAAAAAGCTTCAAATTTCATATTTTCAGTAAATTTTAATCGCCATTTTCGTAACGCCTCTCTTACACTTGTAATATATTCTTAAAGTAATTTTTGTTTCTGCCATTAAGAAACCGAAGAATGGAGAAAATGTAAACAAGTTATATTTGGGTGGCGATAGATGGCAGCTGAGAAGAGGATGGAGCACGACAGAAAAGCTAGACCCGGTCAAAAAATTAGAAAACTTTACTACGAGAAAGTCTGTGCCATTCTGTAGCACCACTAGTTCAGAAATCTTATTACGAAGTTAAATATAATTTACGTTCTTCGATCTTTAATTTACTTTAATTCGATTTCAACTTATTTCTTCTCTCTGCAGTAAATGCGAATAGTAAACAATTTACACTTAATTCATTTATTTTATAAACACTATTTTTATAAGAATCTTCAAAATGTATTGTTGAGTCCGCATCGTTTCCAGTAAGAACATTAGTATTAACGTTTCATTAAAATTATTCTTGTAATAAAAAGTGTTTCATGTCTATAAACTGTGACTGCTATAATAGTTTTCTAAAGGGTCTGAATTAGCCCTTCTTGTAATGCATCACTCTAAATGTTTATGGTTTGCATATTTAAGCGAATAGGTATACATGTAATAAACTAGTGCGGTATTAAAATGATTTATAAGGAACATGTAATCGGATGAGTATCGGCTGAAGCAATCTAAAAATGTGGGAAATCTGCCACGAAAGAGAACGTTCATAATAACATGTACATTGTGTCTGCATACACTAACGGCAACACCTCTCCGAGCGAGGCGGACACGTCGTAATTTCTTACATAGCTGCAAGGGAAAACACGCGACGCTGGGAATCCTCATGGAGCGGCTTTATTATGCCAATTAGCCCAGGGCAGCGGTAGTCACCGAGGAGATGCACGGCCCGACCCGGCCAGCGCCACCCGCCCGCCCGCTCACTTCTCCGGCCACTCCTCCGCCCGCTCCTCCGCCCGCTCCTCCGCCCGCTCCTCCGCCCGCTCCTCCGCCCGCTCCTCCGCCCGCTCCTCCGCCCGCTCCTCCGCCCGCTCCTCCGCCACTATCAACACCACTCTCCGGATCTGTATCTCTAGCCGTCTCTTTTTCTATCTTTCTCCTCCTTCCTTTCTCCCGCTAACTTACCTTCACGCTCTCACGCGCTCTTCCGCTAGCCTGGCATCGCCGCCCGTCCATCGCGTCGGGCGCTATCGGCGGGCGATCGCCAGCGTTAATGAGGCCTAATTCCCGCCCGTCGGCGCCCTCCCGCCCGCCAACCGCTGCCCCCTCCCCCTCGACATGCCCAATCGCCTCTTCCCATCGCACATCCTCTCGCACATCGATTGCTCTGCCTTGCCGATCTCGTGCTGAGCACCTAAACTCGTCAATTCGTACGTCTGACACTTTTTCACTATTTGAATGTTATATTCCTTCGCTCTACCATCGTGTCTGTCAATCGAATCACAATGAGTTTTTTTTGTTTGTTTTTTCTTTCATTTTTTAACACAACTATCTCTATCTTGACGTCTGACTAACTCGTTTCCGGACCAAGAATGTCTGAAATTTTCGATCACTTTTTTATACTCCTACACATTTGAAAATTCTAGCTTTTCTGCCCCTTCTTTCATCTGTCCTCTCTCATTCGTCTTGCCTGTTTCGTCATCTACTCATTCTCCACGCCTTGCTGTCCGTCAGAGCTATAACGCCGTAATGTTTGTTTCCTCAATTTAGAACTCTGTTGTGCTGCTCTTGTTCCATGATTTCTACTAAAACGGACAAAAATGAAAAGGAGCATAAAAAACTTCGAATTTCCGTAAAACAACAAGTCAGAAACGCTTGTTGATTCGTTGTTGCATGATTCGTTGTTATCATAATCTTTTCCAAGCAAATTTCATTACGAAGAGAGTACGGAACACTTTGAAAAACTTAGGAATTTGCAAACGTAGGTCAAATGACAGTTCATTAGAAATTCCCTCAGATGACCTAAATGGTTATTTTTCTTCCGCTACCCATACAATAGACCCTATTATTAAAGAAAATTCACTTCACTTTCTGGAATCACATGCACCTCGCTGTGACGACAGTTTCTATTTCAATACTGTTGACTGTCAAGTCGAAAAAATAGTGAAGGCACTCAAATCAAATTCAAAAGGTTCTGACGATATAACGGCAAAGCAACTAAAATTGGTTTTAAAATATGCCGTTCCAACGCTTACTCACATAATAAATTTTTCTTTAACAAACGTATGTTTTCCCCAATTGTGAAAACTAGCTTACATACGTCCCCTCCCACAATGTTCAAATTCGTTAAATCCTTGTGATTATCGACCTATCAGTATATTAGTAACATTATCCAAAGTCCTCGAAAAAGTTGTACGTCAACAAATAAACAAGTATCTTGTCATAAATGTTCTCAATAATTTTCAATCTGGTTTTAGGGAAGGTAGAACTACGCAAACGGCTTTGTTACGAATCACCGGAGACATTCGTCAATCTTTGGATTAAGGCAATATAACAACGCTAACGCTTTTAGATTTTAACAAGCCCTTCGATTCAGTAGACCATGACGTGCTTCTGGCAAAATGTAAATGTCTCGTTTTTTTTATTCTACCTTATCGTGGATTTCAAGTTATTTTAGTAATAGACAATAGGTCGTAGTTGTAGAAAATACTTTCTAGTACCTTAAACCAGTTTCACGTGGAGTGCCACAGGGCTCCGTACTTTTCTTCGTTATCTATGTAAATGATGTCCCGTTGGTGCTACCAAAGTGCAGTCATCATAAGTATGCAGATAACTTACAGATCTACGTCAGCGGGAAGCCTTTTTGAAGTGGCTCATTTAATTAGTAAAACAAATCAGGATTTAGTCTCTTTATTTGAATGGTCAGTGAGAAACGACCTTCAACTAAATCCATTAAAATCTCTATCAATTGTGATTGGCTCCTATCAATCCCATAAAGCACTTCAAAATCTAAATATCCCTCATATCGTACTGGATAATACTACTGTTCCTCTATGCTCTCGAGTTAAAAATCTCGGTCTGACCATCGATAAATTCCTAAATTGGGAACCTCATGTTCGGGACACTTGCCGCAAAGTGTACGCCTCAATATACTAAAATGTGTTTACAAATGCCTTTCACCCAAAACCAAAGAACTACTTGTAAAATCTTTCTTGCTCCCCCTGTTTGATTACGATGACATTGTGTACGGTAACGTAAAGAAATCAACCGCTGACGCTCCTCAAAGAGTTCAAAATGCGTGTGTTAGGTTTCAGTTTCAGCTTCATAGTTTGTGCCTTTTCTATAAAATATTAAATACGGGAGTACCTACTTACTTCTCTCATAACATTTCTTATCTTAAAACAAGAAGATCCCAGAAATCTTTATTATGCAATATTCCTAAGAGCAACACTAATTTTTACCATAAATCTTACTTAGTAGCAACAACCCTAGAGTGGAATAGCCTTCCTGTAAATGTTAGGAAATGTAAAACACTGCCATCAATCAAAAAACATTTAAATACTCTTTTTCTGAGCTGATATTGTATGATGTGAAAGTGTGTACTAAATTTGTTCAAAATTGTAGGGTAAATGTAACATTTTATATCGCTTTTCTAACAGGTTTTTCTCCATTTCTTGTATTTTCTTAAGTTAGTTCAAAATTGTAAGGTTAATGTAATTTTTATATGGCATTTTTAACAGATATTTTCTTTTCTTTGATTTGTTAAGTTAGTTTTTAATTTAATTAACAATAGTATAATTAGTTTAAAATAAGTATCTTATAGGGTTAGAAGGTTTTTTGTGTTATCTAGTAACTTCTGATTCATTATTGTTTAACTTGTGATAACTCTGACTGAATGCGTCTTTTCCCCTAGTTCAGGACGTTGTAAACTAAATCGGCCCTAAGCCATCGTCCTGGCCGGGCGGTTGTGTGCATTCTCATATTGTTCTTTATCATTCATTATTTTATTTGAGATTTTTTGTTAACATTTGATGCGTATTGCTAAGTTAATATCTTTCAGAATTTATTTTCGGACGCACCTTCAGAGTTTCCCAGTGTCAGTAATGTTTGTTTGCTTTTAAAATTATTTTAAATATATTATTTTGGTTGCTCAATGTTGAAGAGCATGCACATTTCCATTGTTTTCTCTGGTTTCCCCCGGCCGCTTAAGGCAAATGCTTACTGCAAATGACGTTGTATACTTTTCGCGTTTGTGAGCCCAGGGGAATGACATCAGTATGTTGTATTTTATTTTTATTTACTAACTGTATCTCTGAATAATGTTTCAATTTTTATCTACAAATTTATGTATTACGTGGTTAAGCGGAAGAGCGGGCCTGATGGCCCGAGTCTCGCCACATAAATAAAGTCATTATATATATATATATATATATATATATATATATATATATATATATATTTAAAAAAATAAGGTATTTTGCCATGGCTTCGTTTAGAGCTTCTACTGAACCGATTGTAGTATTTTTTCCTTTAAATGAAAGAATGTGATCCCTAGATGTGTTATCACATATTGTTTGTGTTGATTCACCAACATTTAGTGTGTAAATTAATTAATTAAATATTTCTTTAATAGTACGCTTATCAATAGTCAATTGTTTTCTTCCAAAGGGTGGCTGTTTCAAAATCGATATATGAGTCGATAGATGCTTCATGGTGGCGCTGTTTGATGTTTTGTTTTGATTGTTGAGATTGGTTTACAATTCATCAAGGTTTTGTTTCAGTGTAATTATTGCATTGTGGCGTTGACAGTTTGCATGTATTTGCTTTTGTGGTGAATTTTGTAGAGAACATTCGGACAGTGTGTTTTGCTCGGTTGTACTGAAGTAGTGAAGTTATTCACAGGTTATGTCGAATTCCGAATCGTTGCCCACGCGTCCCCAAAGACGCAAACGTACATTAACTGGACGCAGGGAAAGAGAAAGTCAGCGTAAGTGTCGTGATAGTGAGGTCATTTCGTTTTCTGCTGGGTCGTTGCCTATGAAATGTCAGTTTTGTTCTGCTTTGCACTTCGCATGTGAGAGAAATTCTGCAAACTCTGTGTTGCTTAAATGGGAAAATAAGTTTACCTTCAGGCGATATGCCAGAAGAAATAAAAATTGTATATAGGACATGATGACACATCAAAAAACTTTAGAAATAATATCCGTCAGTATAATAGTGCTCTTTCTTTTGTGCAATTTGGCACCGATATTGCATTGCCACCTGCCCATGGGCCATACGTGTTCAAAATTTTGGGAACTCACATCACAGAATATCTTCGTTATACCCTGAAGATCCAAACAATGCAACGTATTGTGAACATTAGTCTGGTCACAGTATATTACATTTATCTCAGATCTCACCGTCAAATTTTGACGGGTTTTCACTAG